>JAAEAF010006334.1:0-31764 GCA_011037195.1 Triatoma infestans | reverse complement strand
GGTGATACATAAACGGAATATCAAGTTTTCTACTTTCTACGGTTTTTTTCATTTTTGAGCTATGCTGTTCACATACATAACCACACCACACACACACACACACACACACAGACCATTTGCTAAAAACCACGTTTGGGGATTTCAGGGGACCTCAAAACGGATATTTCCGGTGAAAACTCGATATCGAAAATTTGTCATGATTACAACACTTCCTCTTACTAGGAGTAAGAGAAAGTAAGAAATTTGTTTAAAATAAATTTGATGAATGGAAAAAGAAGAGAGAAGCTAGTTATCCACTCTGGAGAGAATATAGAATGGAAGAGATGAAGAAGATGAAGAAAGCAGAGAAGCCATTGAGTGAGAATTGAAAGAAATGCCCTGAATTTAAAAAGTGTTGGTGAAGATAGCTGGTTGAAAAATTTCTTGGAATGGTCTCCACCGAGAAACAAAATATGGGCGACATTCAACAATCCACGAAGATATTCTGTACAAAGATGCTCTAATGATGACGGATTTTTTTTTTTTTTATCAAAACACACTATACGGCGTACCTGAGCTCGCCCTCATCCCCGCATCGCAATCGACTTTACTATAAACAGAACTGTTTCTATATATATACATAAATCACTAAATAAACGAGGGATGGGCACTCTCAAAAGTGCACATAAACTAAACTAAAGCATCCTAGACTAACCTCAATATAAACTAGTACACATACAAACCTCACACAGTCAATAAATACAGTCATACCTTGCACATCCATACAAGAACTAGCTTAAGGAATCTCTCAGTACTCGATATTCCTGAGAGGTCATCTAAAATTCTACAACTACCCGAATCTAACGCACACAGACTACAGACAAGCAATAAATTACGATCACACAAAACATTCACTCCGCCTACCCAAGGGAAAGACCCCCAAGACATACGCCGCGATAGAGCAGATTCCATAAACATTTTGAAGGCATTATATGCCGTCTCATTTTCCAGAAACAAGGGCCTTACCATAATTGCTAAGGTTAACATGAAATCCAATTCCTCGCCCATCCTTCTAATGATGAAGCATATATGCCTTCGAGTTGGAAAATTAAACAGATCGGGTGGAATGAAATAAGAAAATCAGGAAAATAAGGCAGCTATGAGGAGGAAAAGCCTTCAAAAATATAAAATAAATAAATAAATTAGAAAAAAACGCTGACTTTTTTTTATACACTAGCAGTAACATTAATTAACAGTATGCTTTTATATTCTACCATAACATGTGGAGTTGATTTGACGTTAATCCTCGAGCTACTGGTTCCAATCCTGGTTCTTTGTAGTTTTGTCTTCAAATATCCTGTTAAGCTTGTTGCTAATACCTATGCCATGACTCGCAAGGGATTACGTGAAGATAAGAAATAGCTCATTAGCTAGGTATATTAATTAGCTTTTTTTTATCTTAGTTTCCTAGTGAGTTTATTGACAAGAAATCATTAAGTGATCAATAATTAATTGAAAATAAACTTTTTTTCTTATTAATAAGCTGGCAAGACTCAAATCTCTTAAATGGTAAAAATGACAGTAATTAATTTTCTAATTCTCTAATATAATTATGTCAAATATATTATTTACATCTTTGAACAGTTATAAACAAGTTTATTATGCCATAAACCCAATCAGACCAGCTTATTTTTGTATATTATAGGATTATCATAAATATATTTCTCGCTAAATCTTATTTAGTTTATCTTTTTAATTCACTAAAAATAATTTAGTTATTTTATTAATCAATTATGGTAATGTTATTGGATTGTATGTGAATTAAAAAAAAAAAAATTAATAATAAGAACCAGTTTCTAAGGCAGATGAACTTAAATGATTAGAATAGATTTAGAAATATAAAACAAGTGGTGCTGTTTAAATGTGCCTTGCGAGGAACCCCCATCTGCAGGACTGGTTTCATTATAGAATATATTTCGCTCTTAAGACTGAACGGTCTTAACCGGTACGGAGGAAGGGATTCTGGAATGTTTTACATGTTCCTTCGTTCCATTCTTAATACTAATACATTATTTTTGTTCTTTTTAGTTTATTCATTTATTTATTATTGCATTGCATATTCTACTCTATTAATTTTGTAAAATTATTTATAGACAGTATGCTATAAATTATTTATATTTTGTATTTTTACTTTAAAATACTTTAAGTACTATTTATTGGTAGATTATTTTAAATATAAAGTAATTAAAATATCACTCATGTATAATAATTACAATTAAATATAACATAAATATATAACTGATATAGTATTCTTCAGAATGCTTAGGTTTGTCCGAATTAGGAAAGCACCTCAGAATTTTTTATAGCATTCCTTACCCTCACTTTTTTTCCGGAGATCTAACGACTTTATCCTTGAGATCTCTTTCTGTAATTGGAGAAATTCTGTAATAATTCCTTACTAGGGCGCCCTCTTTTCTTATCCATTTTACGTTGCCATATCACTTCACGCATCTCACATGTATTTCCTGGTTGGTGTTCATTGTTTTTTCTACAAAATCTTTTGAATTTTAAAAAGCAAAACCCATCGTGATTAGCTAAGGGGTAAATGTTTTAACTGGTTATGGTCAGTAAATTGAAGAGCCTTGACATCCAAGAGAACAATCATTGTTACGGTGGAGAGGTAGAAACATGGGATCATGGGTTTTTTTACTCAAGAGTGACGACTTGAGACTGACCTTAATAAATATTTATTATGTTTAAGAGACGGTTCCTAGCGCTGGATAGTTGAGACTAACGCTAACTTCGTTGCGTAGCACTGTTTGCGATCCAAATATGTAAAAGAAGGAATTCGTTTATGACATTATTCGCATTAGAAGACGAAGTTAAGAAGCAAGTTAAAAAAGAAGGTAAGAAGAAGAAGAAGCAAGTTAAAGAATTAATAAGTAAATAGTTTCATATTATTTATTTTAGCGTGTTGTTTATAGCTGTAGAAACAAAATCTTTCCAACTGGGAAAAGGAATGACAATCAGTGCAACTGTCAAATAAACTAAGGAATATCAACGGTACTACAAAGAAATGGTCAACCTCAAATCGAGAGTCTCGGCGAGAAGAAGTTGTCCTAGCGAGAATGAGACTCGTTGACACACAGCCACATATTCCGAAGAGAACCTCAGCCGGTATGCAGCGCTTGCAATACGACATTAACGGTCCCGCATATTCTATTGGAATGTTCGAAATATGTAAACGAGCGAGGAAAGGTAAAATTGCCCACCAGTCTTACAGATGTATTAGCAGACAATGAGGGCAATATCAATAAGACTTCCGAATATCTTAGGGAGGTTCATCTATTTCATTTGTTGTGAAACTATCTGTACATATGTTTGTGTTTAGTTGTTTGTTGGTGACTTGTGTATAGATATTTATTTCACAAGGGAGTAGAGGAAAATGATGAGACCTAGATTGTGGGTTTGCTGTAGAAATTGTTAGACTGGTGGGTATGGATATGCATCCCGGATGAGTCAGACAAATTAGAAACAGGTGCAAAGGACCATAGCTGTTGTGCACCTTAAAAAATCCAGAAAAAAAAAAAATAGCTGTTGTTGTATATGGACCGCTTGTAGTATTAGATAGCTGCTTGTAGTATTAGATAGCTGCTTGTGGAATTAGACAGCTGCTTGTAGCATTAGATAGCTGCTTGTGGAATTAGATAGCTGCTTGTAGTGTTAGATAGCTGCTTGTGGTATTAGATAGCTGCTTGTAGTATTAGATAGCTGCTTGTAGTATTAGATAGCTGCTTGTGGTATTAGATAGCTGCTTGTAGCATTAGATAGCTGCTTGTGGAATTAGATAGCTGCTTGTAGTGTTAGATAGCTGCTTGTGGTATTAGATAGCTGCTTGTAGTATTAGATAGCTGCTTGTAGTATTAGATAGCTGCTTGTGGTATTAGATAGCTGCTTGTAGCATTAGATAGCTGCTTGTAGATTAGATAGCTGCTTGTGGAATTAGATAGCTGCTTGTAGATTAGATAGCTGCTTGTGGAATTAGATAGCTGCTTGTAGTGTTAGATAGCTGCTTGTAGTATTAGATAGCTGCTTGTGGAATTAGATACCTGCTTGTAGTGTTAGATAGCTGCTTGTAGCATTAGATAGCTGCTTGTAGTATTAGATAGCTGCTTGTAGTATTAGATAGCTGCTTGTGGAATTAGATAGCTGCTTGTAGCATTAGATAGCTGCTTGTGGAATTAGATAGCTGCTTGTAGTGTTAGATAGCTGCTTGTGGTATT
Source organism: Triatoma infestans (assembly GCA_011037195.1). Taxonomy (NCBI): domain Eukaryota; kingdom Metazoa; phylum Arthropoda; class Insecta; order Hemiptera; family Reduviidae; genus Triatoma; species Triatoma infestans. Next base: position 27,502 of record JAAEAF010006334.1, on the reverse strand, counting down.
AGATAGCTGCTTGTAGTATTAGATAGCTGCTTGTAGTATTAGATAGCTGCTTGTGGTATTAGATAGCTGCTTGTAGCATTAGATAGCTGCTTGTGGAATTAGATAGCTGCTTGTAGTGTTAGATAGCTGCTTGTGGTATTAGATAGCTGCTTGTAGTATTAGATAGCTGCTTGTAGTATTAGATAGCTGCTTGTGGTATTAGATAGCTGCTTGTGGTATTAGATAGCTGCTTGTAGCATTAGATAGCTGCTTGTAGATTAGATAGCTGCTTGTGGAATTAGATAGCTGCTTGTAGATTAGATAGCTGCTTGTGGAATTAGATAGCTGCTTGTAGTGTTAGATAGCTGCTTGTAGTATTAGATAGCTGCTTGTGGAATTAGATACCTGCTTGTAGTGTTAGATAGCTGCTTGTAGCATTAGATAGCTGCTTGTAGTATTAGATAGCTGCTTGTAGTATTAGATAGCTGCTTGTAGTATTAGATAGCTGCTTGTAGTATTAGATAGCTGCTTGTAGTGTTAGATAGCTGCTTGTGGTATTAGATAGCTGCTTGTAGTATTAGATAGCTGCTTGTGGTATTAGATTGCTGCTTGTAGTGTTAGATAGCTGCTTGTAGTAGTAGATAGCTGCTTGTAGTATTAGATAGCTGTTGTAGTACGAGAAGTTACTCCATGACCCCCTCTTCTTAAACCTTTTATAAACCTCTTAGCCAGGAGACAACCTTCCGTGTCTCTCTAGTGCTTCTCCAGATCCCTATTTCTTGGTGCAAAATTGCTTGGTGACGGTTACTGTTGGCCCAGGGCTACCACAAAACGGTAATGCTAATGATCCTTCTTTAGCCAACTCGTCAGCGCTCTTATTGTCCTCTATATCTGCATGTCCGTTTACCCAGAAGAGCTCCAAACTGCTCCTCTGAGCGAAGCCATTAAGTTTTCTCCAACAGTCACCCACTATCTTAGAGCTCAAGCACGGTTTTATTCAAAGCCTTTAGCGTAGTAGCTTTACTATCAGAAAATATCCTCACCTCTTTAACTTTTCATTGCCATTCTTCCACCATGCTGCAGCATTCAGTGATACCGTTGATCTCAGCCTGGGTAACAATGGTCATATTCCCTGTAATACGACCCGAAGAGCTGAGAGAAACACGAAATTGACAATCTAGTTACTCGCTACCTAGGTCAGACTAGAGTGGAAGTCTCTGTATATATAAAGCCGAGTTAGCCCACAAGGGAACAGATTTTTACAACAGTTTACGACCAGTTAACAACGAGTCAGCAACCTTCTACTTACTACGTTTCTCATCACTCAGTCTATATCTCTCGCTACCTAACTTCTATATACTTGTAAAATCCTTGCAGTTTTGCGAGTTTATTTCATTATGCAGTGTTCAGTATATATTCTAGTTTATTTCATCTTAAAATCATTTCACTCTATTTTCTCCATCCTTCTCACATCCATTATATCCCCTATAATAGATGTGAGAATGAGAGAGAATTAGAGAAAATGGATTTTAGAGAAATAAAGTAGATGATACACTGAACATGCTAAAATGAAAAGAACACACTTTACAGTTAAATTAGAAGTTAAGTAGCGAGAGAACTATAAAGAGACAGACTGGATGAGTAATAAGAAGTAAGTAAGATTGGTTGCTGACTGGAAGTCTGTTGTAAAACTGGTCGTAAACTGTCCTAACTATGCTGCTGTCGCACTTTTTATATGAATCGAGCTATCCCTTTCTAGTCTAGCCTAAGTGGGGAGTAACTAACGTTTTATTCATTTTATGTCAGCTTCTTTGTTCTCCGGATTCTATCAATCTTTAATGATACGGATTTCTGACCCCATTACAACCCCTAAAAACCCACGTCTTCATTTGTTCTAGAAAGTTATTGTTACACGTCAATTTAGCCAAGTTATTGTTCTAGAAAGACATAAACTGGAATAAAAATTCCAAGTTTTAAGAAAACTGTTCAATTAAAATGGCAGTGCTTCAGATTTTTTCCATATGCAGGGGACCTTAAATAATTTATTGTCAGTAATAATTCTATTCCGAAAATCTGACACTATTTCGTAATAATTCTTCTTAAGAAAGTTAAAAAAAAAGTAAAAAAAATAAAATAAAAATAAAACGAATTACATAAAACACAAAAATATTCTTAAATTCATATTTATTTTCAAACTTGAAACAGTCTACGTTCTGTGTTATTTTAAAATTTCATTCATTCCAAACTTGGCAAGTAAAACTTTTAGTTTTTTCTTTCTTTTATCTCAAATTGAGGGGAAAAAAATCTTGTTTGAAACACTCACACAACTTTCTCTTACTCCAGTTTTCATAATTATAACTGATAAATTTTATAGTTACTGTACCAAATTTAATGAAATTCGCGGAAACTTAGAAAACTGTTCAGTAAAGACGCACTTCCGGTTTACTAATTTTTTTGAAACTCGGAATTTTGGCCATCTATTTGTTTCTAATTAATTTTGTTTGGATGAAAGAATTGTGTAATCAACTTATGATAGCACCTAGAGAAAACATAACCCCACCCTTCCCCTAAAAGCGCCCTTAAATCAATTTTCCCAGAGAAATGTTTTAAATAAAAGTTGTAGATCTTTACATGTATCATTTATATAAAATGTTTCAAGAAAATTGTATGTGTACTAGGTTATATTGTGGTTAGTCTAGGATGCTTTAGTTTTTATGTTCGTTTATGTGCACAGTGCCCATCCCACGTTTATTTAGTGATTTATGTATATATAGAAACAGTTCTGTTTATAGTAAAGTCGATTGCGATGAATGAATGGTTTGCGGGCTGGGAAGAGCGCGAGCTCAGGTAGTGAGTTTTGATAAAAAAAAATCTGGTGTGAAACACTCACACAACTTTCTCTTACTCCAGTTCTCCAAATTATAATTGACAGCTTTTGCAGTTTGTGTACCAAATTTAATGAGATTCGTGGAAAACTGAAAAAACTATTCAGTAAAAGAGCACTTCCGGTTTACTAATTTTCTTGAAACTTAGAATTTTGGCCATGTATTTATTTCTAATTAATTTTGTTTGGATGATAGAATTGTAATCAACTGTGATAGCACTTTAGAGAAAAATATAACCCCAACCCTCCCCTAAAAGTGCCCTTAAATAAATTTTCCCAGAGAAATGTTTAATTGAAAGTTGTAGATCTTTGCATGTATAGTTTATATAAGATGTTTCAAGAAAATTGTCGGAGCCATTTTTGAGAAAATCGCGAAAAAATCATTTAGTAAAGTGGTAAAGTAAACGCACTTCCGGTTATCTGATTTTTTCAAGATCGGAATTTCAACATGTTTAATTCTAATCAACATTATTTACATGATAGAATTATCTAATAAACTGAAATAGCACTTCAGATGGAAACCTAACCCCTCCCCTCCCCCAAAAGTGCCCTTCAATGCATTTTCCCGGAGAAATGTCTCAAATAAAAGTTGTAGTTCTTTGTATGTGTGGTTGATGTTCAAGTTTAAAAAAAATCGTCGGAGCCATTTTTGAGAAAATCGCAAAAAAGTAAAAAAAACAAAAAAACTAATAAAGTGACAGAAACGGATATTTCCGGTGAAAACTCGATATCGCAAATTTGACAAGATTACAATATTTCCTCTTACTAAGAGTAAGAGAAAGTAAAAAATTGTTTTTTTTTTTTTTGTTTAATTTAATTAGTTATATCCCAACCATTTTGAAAGTAAGTTAGCTTAGAAATAATAGCATTTTAATTTATTTGAAGGTGTGAATGAGGCGTTAAAATGGTACAATGAGGGTGTAGGAGTGAAGAAGAATTATCTGAGTCCTTGAAATACAAGTCAAATAGTAATAAATCAACCATTAGATACATATCTGTTCCCTTTTGGCGGATTACAACCATGTCTTTATTACCGTATCACACTATTCAGCAAGCTACACCACACATGTAATATTACATTATATTTGTTGTTTTTTTTTGTTTTTTTTTTTGTATTTGTTTATTTATTTATATTGTTGTGATTTTGTTGGCTATTAATGTGCCACATAATAAATACCTATAATAATATGCAATTCATTTGGAAATAACCGTTCATTATAATAAAATATATCTTATAAATTATTTATATACGAGCTCGTACATTTCAAGCTGGTGATTGTTTAGGAAGTTCTTTCCACTTTCTGTGTTAAATTGCGTTCATAGATACGCTCTATATTTTTCATATTTTTTTATGGAGAAAAATGATAACCTTGTGTTATTTTTGGACAATTTTAAATTGTTAAAAAATTTTATTTTTACTCTCTCTTACGTAATAATTCAAAATAATAATTATTACTGATTTTCTTCACACCCGGAATTTTGGCCAACTATTTATTTCTAATTAATTTCATTTGGATGATAGAAATCCATGTAATCAAGTATGATACAACTTTAGAGGAAGCTGTAACACTACCCCTCTTCTAAATGTGCCCTTAAATGAATTTTCCCAGAGAAATGTTTTATATAAAAGTTGTAGATCTTTGAATGTTTAGCTTATATGTGTAGTTTCAAGAAAATCGTCGGAGCCATTTTTGAGAAAATCGCGAAAAAGTGAAAAAATCATATTTAGTAAAGTGTTAAAACAAAAGCACTTCCGGTTTTCCGATTTTTCTCAAACTCGGAATTTCAACAACATATTTCATTCTAATTAACATTATTTAAATGACCGAATTGTGTAATAACCTGAAATAGCACTTTAGAGGGTAACCTAACCCCACCCCTCCCCCAGAAGGCCCTTAAATCAATTTTCCCAGAGAAATGTTTCAAATAAAAGTTGTAGCTCCTTGTATGTGTAGTTGGTGTGTCAAGTTTAAAGAAAATCCTTGGAGCCATTTTTGAGGAAAATGCAAAAAAGTAAAAAAGTCAACTAGTAAAGTGGTACTTCCGGTTGAGGAATTTTGACAGATAACGCACAGTCAGATCGCATGGTGATACCTAAACGGAATATTAAGTTTCAGTTTTCTACAGTTTTTCGTTTTTGAGCTATGCTGTTCACATACACACACACACAGACCATTTGCTAAAAACCACTTTTTTGGACTCAGGGGACCTCAAAACGGATATTTCCGGTGAAAACTCGATATCGAAAATTTGACACGATTACAATACTTCCTCTTACTAGGAGTAAGAGAAAGTAATAAGTAAAGTAGGCATGGCTAAAGCCATCTGCCGGAGTTTGTCTTAAATACAATATTGAAAATACATACAAAAATAAAATAATGATTTGCAATTAAGGCAAAGTAATATGTAAATGTAAGTAGAAGAAAAAAATGAAAAATTAATAGAAAGTGTAACAACAGTTCTCCGCCCGGCCACCAGGTTTGCACCAAGTGGACCGTTCACTAGGGAGGCACACCCCCACTACACTAGGACTCTCCTACTCCACTACAGAGGGGAGAACTTTCACCGGCTAGACCCGCCTACTGGACACCATCCCTACCACCTCAGAATCGTATATAAGGGGCCATCCACGACCAGAATGATCAGAGAGGGAGAGAGAGAAGTACTCAGCGATTAGAAACTCTTCTAATAGTTTTGGCGCTAGCTAGGCAGGCCCTTAACTAACTTCTCAGAGCATCTGCGCTAGGCAAGAGAGCCAGGCCGTTTACTCATCCAGCGATCACCGTTTCAAGACATCTGCGCTAGGCAGGAGAGCCAGGCCGTTTGTTCGTACAACGATCACCGATAAGTAGTGTGCGCTAGGCAAGAGGGCCAGGCCACTCTACTCGACGAGCGACGATTGACAATCTGTGTCACTCCCTGAGCGAACAGATTGGTCATAGCAACCATTTACTGTATATGCTTTTCAGAATATATGTAACATTTTACTAAGTGTGCTTTGACATTTACTGGGTGTATTTTATTTGCAGAATCACGAATCCTAGTTCCCCACACCCCCGGGATATTTATTCTGGGAGTGTGTTATAAAAGAAATGGCGCCCAAACGTGCAGCACGAGCTCTAGAACGACCATCGACGGAGCGACAGCCCAGCCCCGAATTAGGAGACATAAGCATGCAGCTCACCCCAGAGATGTTGCAGCAGCTGATACGAGGCATCAATCAAGACAGGCAGACCCAGCAGTCTGGCCTAATGATTGGGTGTACCGCACGCTACGGAGGAAAACCAGGAGAGGACCTGGATGTCTTCATCTCCGCAGCAGAGACGTACAAGGAAGCAGCCCGAGTGAGTGACAACCACGCATTAGCCGCACTGCCCATGCTACTCACAGACGTTGCAGGAACTTGGTGGCTCGGAGAGAAGGAAACCACCACAACATGGCCTGACGCCATACAGCAGCTGAGGCGAACTTTTGGACCTAGGAAGTCCAACGATCAGCTGTACCGAGAGTTTTTCAACACGCCGCAGGACAACAAGACCAGCACGGACCAGTTTGTCTGCAACAAGCGAGCAATACTTGCTCAAATCACCCCGGCTCTGGACATCCATGTTCAGCTGGACATGACCTATGCGGTACTCCATCCCAGGTTAAGGACCCGCATCAGGAGGGAAACTGTCGATACCTTCTGGGCACTCGTGCAAGAGGCCAGACGTATCGAGCAGTATGAGGACCCAGCACCAGCAGCAAAGAAGCCAAACGAGAGGACAGGTGGCACTACCAGGTGTGACTACTGTGGCATCAGAGGCCACTATCAGAAGGACTGCAGGAAGGCAAAGGCAGCCCACCCGCACAAGCAGCAGCCTACAGCACAGGCGGCCTACAGTTGTTTTGGTTGCAACAGACCGGGAGTATACAGGAGGAACTGCCCGGACTGCAACCAAACGAAGACGCAGCAAGAAAGAACAGGCTCTTTCTGTGCTGCCCACATACAGATCCGCACCCGGCAGAGGCCAGCACTCAGCTTTGCCGTGTGGAACCTAGAGGGCACTGGCTTTGTAGACACAGGAGCCAAGACCAGTATAGGCAGCCACCAGCTGCAGACCCTGCTAGAAGAACGAGGACATCCCCTCACCCTAACAACTGCTACAGTGACGCTAGCAGACGGAGAAGAAACAACGCAGCAGGTTGCACAGACGCAACTGCCAGTCAAACTGAAGGGAAGGACAATCCCGACCAGTTTCACATTCTTCCCGGGAGCCCGGAACACCCAGACGTTGCTCGGAATAGACTTCATTGAGGACGCTGGACTTATATTGGATTTTGGAGAACACAGGTGGAGGTTTCATGACAACCCCACACTCTACCCATTCACCAGAAAGGACAAGCCAGCACCACCACAGTTACAGATGGACACTGTGACTATGACACCGCAGCCAGCACTACTCAGCCCACTGCCGCTGACTCCAGTAAAAGGAGACACACAAGTTCATAGGGAAACCCAGAACACGGTTGTGAAGGTACCACAACCCACATCAGGAAGAATACAGATGGACACTGTGACTATGACACCGCAGCCAGCACTACTCAGCCCACTGCCGCTGACTCCAGTGAAAGGAGACACACGAGTTTATAGAGAAACTCAGAACACGGTTGTGAAGGTACCACAACCCACATCAGAAAGGATCAGCCCACCGCCGCTGACTCCAGGAGCAGAAGACACACGAGTTTATGGAACAACTCAGGAAGCGATTGTGCAGACGCCACAATTCAGGACAACCATGGTCAGCCCGCTACCACCCACACCAACAAGAACGCTAGTAGAGATGGAAGCTACCGAAGAGGCCATACTCGGAGGCTATGGACCCTCACCACCGGTACAACAGGACACCACCAGGGGTAGGTGGATAATACACCGTTGCGAGTCCACCGAAAGGACTCACCACACGCCCACCAGGCATAGCCATCTAGACTTCCATAGGGTATGGGCGGATGACACCCTATGGCCATCGGAGGAGCAACTACAGCTTTTCACCATAGACGTGGAGCTTAGAAAAGACGAAGGCACCCGGCTCACCCGAGCACAACAGGAGCAGGCTAATGAGATACTTGCTGCTCACGAGGACGTGTTTGGAATTCCTACAGAGCCTACGCCACACGCAGAACACAGGATAGACACCGGAGAGGCATCACCTATAGCAGCACCGCCATACCGGCTATCACCTAGCAGACGTCACATTTGGAACAGGAGATTTCCCAGATGCTGGACGGACGGATCATCGAGCCCTGCGACAGTGAATGGACCTCACCTGTCGTCATGGTGCCCAAGAAGGACAACACGTACAGGCTATGCATTGACTACAGGAAGTTGAATGCAGTCACTAAAGCAGATCATTATCCACTGCCACGGATAGATGACATCTTGCACACTGCTAAAGGGACGCAGTATATGAGCACGCTAGACCTCAGAGCAGGGTACTGGCAGATCAAGAGGAAACTAGAGGATCGAGATAAAACCTGTTTCATCACACCTTTTGGAACCTACCGGTTTAACAGAATGCCATTCGGCTTACGCAACGCACCAGCTACCTTTCAGAGACTTATGGACAAGTTTCGAACTGGACTCAGCCACATCACACTGCTAGTCTACCTAGACGACCTAATAGTGCTCTCACCAGGCTACGAGGAGCATCTATCAGACCTACAAGAGGTATTTCAGCATCTAGAGAAGTACAAGCTGAAGGCCAACCGGCCCAAATGCCACTTCTGCTGCGAACGAATCAAGTACCTAGGCCACGTGATTACGCCTAGAGGATTCACCCCCGATCCAGAGAAGATCGAAGCTATACTCAAGAGACCCGCACCGAGGAACGTAAAGGAACTTAAGAGTTTCCTTCAGACCTGCTCGTGGTACCGACGATTCATCCCAGACTTTGCCAAGATCGCTCGACCGATGACCTTGCTCACCAGGAAAGCCGCCACATGGACATGGACCACCGACCAAGCAGATGGATTTGACCAGCTAAAGAAACTACTGACGTCAGCACCCATCCTCCAGCCTGCCGATGAGACTCGCCCCTTCACTATCAAAACCGACGCTAGTGCTTATGCTATTGGAGCAGTCTTAGTCCAGGGGGAGAAAGAAGAAGAACATCCCGTGGAGTACGCCAGCCGCCTGCTTACAGCACCTGAAAGAAACTACACGACGACCGAACGAGAAGCACTCGCCTTAGTATGGGCAGTCTTCAAGTTCAGAGGATATATCGAGGCCAGCCCCACGTTGATCGTCACAGACCACCAACCACCACAGTGGCTGATGACCCTGAAATCACCTACAGGCCGACTCGCCCGTTGGGCCCTGCAGTTACAGCCCTACGTATTTCAGATCAAATACACACCCGGAAGGAGCAACGCAGTGGCCGATACGTTATCAAGGCCTCCTGAAGAAGAGGATTACGCAGTCTGTACCCTTACTATAGACATGCCGAGGAGAAGCGCTACGGAGATCCGAGAAGAACAGTCCAAGGATCCCGAGCTGAAGAAAATACTAGACGCCTTCACCGATCCAGAGCAAGATGGTGAAGCAGCTAGATGGTCCGCCAGAGGTTATCTAATATCGAATGGTTGCCTTTACAGATACGCCACCGACGAGGAGGTGGACAACGCACAGCTAGCTGTTCCAGTACACGAACGAGTAGCTATACTAAAGGAGTACCACGATGCGCCCACAGCAGGACATAACGGTATTCACAAGACCTACCAGAGGATAATTCAGCATTATTACTGGCCAGGAATGCGACACAGCATTGAAGAGTATATACGAGCTTGCACGACATGCCAGAGGTACAAGGCATCCAACTTGAAGCCCGCAGGACTACTCAGGACCCCACCAATGAACCAGCGATTCGAAGTCATCGCCGTAGACTTATTCGGTCCCTTACCCGAATCAGTCGAAAGGTACAAGTGGATATTAGTCATCGAGGACACAGCATCCCGATGGATAGAGCTTTTTCCCTTACAAGAAACTACGGCACAGCGCTGCGGAGAACTACTACTAAACGAGTTCTTCTTACGATACGGAATACCAAGGAAGATGATCAGCGACAATGGAACGCAGTTCATCAGTCACGTGATGCAGTACATCACCTTCTGTTTAGGCATTACACAAGCCTTTACACCAGTCTACCACCCGGCAGCGAACCCCGTGGAGAGACGAAACCGAGAACTGAAGACGCAGTTAGCTATCCTCGTAGGAGAAGACCACAGCGATTGGCCAAGGAGACTGCCCGCTATCAGATTCGCTCTCAACACCGCTGAATGCCAGGCTACCAAGATGACGCCTGCATACTTAACGTTTGGAAGAGAATTACGGACCCCCGCAGAGATCCAACATGACTTAAGAGAAGTCATCTCTTCAGAGAATTTCATCGCCGAAATCACGCCAGCCCTCTCGCGCATGGCAGACACCTACTATAGAGCCCGAGACAACCATGAAACGGCGCAGGACCGGCAGAAGAAATACGCAGACCAACGAGCACGTCCCGGACCCCAGTACGCGCCCGGAGACCGCGTGTGGATCACTACCCACACACAGAGCAGTAAGACGAAAGGACGAACAGCCAAGTTCGCTCCACGAAGGGACGGACCCTACGTCATTCTACACGCACAGGGACCCGTCAGCTATGAAGTAGCAGCCGAAGACAACCCGACGATACCACTGGGCAAATACCACGTGTCAAGCCTGACGCCCTGCACCGCAGACGCCCAGGAGAAGCCAATCCGAAGGTTAAGGAAGAGAGGCCGACCACGCCATTGATGTGAGCTCAGCCATTGCAAGCAACACCTGAGCTCAAGGGGGAGGATGTAACAACAGTTCTCCGCCCGGCCACCAGGTTTGCACCAAGTGGACCTTTCACTAGGGAGGCACACCCCCACTACACTAGGACTCTCCTACTCCACTACAGAGGGGAGAACTTTCACCGGCTAGACCCGCCTACTGGACACCATCCCTACCACCTCAGAATCGTATATAAGGGGCCATCCACGACCAGAATAATCAGGGAGAGAAGTACTCAGCGATTAGAAACTCTTCTAATAGTTTTGGCGCTAGCTAGGCAGGCCCTTAACTAACTTCTCAGAGCATCTGCGCTAGGCAAGAGAGCCAGGCCGTTTACTCATCCAGCGATCACCGTTTCAAGACATCTGCGCTAGGCAGGAGAGCCAGGCCGTTTGTTCGTACAACGATCACCGATAAGTAGTGTGCGCTAGGCAAGAGGGCCAGGCCACTCTACTCGACGAGCGACGATTGACAATCTGTGTCACTCCCTGAGCGAACAGATTGGTCATAGCAACCATTTACTGTATATGCTTTTCAGAATATATGTAACATTTTACTAAGTGTGCTTTGACATTTACTGGGTGTATTTTATTTTGCAGAATCACGAATCCTAGTTCCCCACACCCCCGGGATATTTATTCTGGGAGTGTGTTATAAAAGAAAAAATTAAAATATTTACAATAATGTAATAAGTAAAATATAAATTAGGAAACTTTTACACAAAAAACAAAGAAAATACAGATATAAAAAATATATAGAAAAAGAAATTAATAAAATAACATAAAAATAAAAAGACAAAAAGACAAAAAAAAAATTATTAAATTCTCTGAATTATACTGTTTAAAAAAGTGTACATTCATTATGTGAAGAGTACATACGATATTTAGTTTGATAATCTTAAATTTCTTATGCCCCAAATATGACGAGCAAATTTAAGCAATAACCGATCTGAGGTGGAAAACAATTCAACAATAAAACTACCAGAAATGAGATCAGAGCCGAAGAATCTTTTTCGCGAGTCAGCAAATGCTGGACATTCCCCAAGAAAGTGATAAAGAGTCTCAGGCTGCCGAAGATTACACACCTGGCAATACTCCTTGTCCGAATCCCTCTCCATCCAAGGGACTCTATTTAAATTTAAGAGCTCCCCTTTGAGTTTAAACCACAAACTCAGATCAGATAAATTAAAACAAGTCACTGAGTTCAACCCGCAATGAGTACCGAAATCTTCTTTGTTTTCTATTAAAGCTCGATACGACAGATATCACAATTTTTAGCACGCTCAAGAGATTCTTTCCTATAAAAATGTGTTAAAGAAGAAATTAAAGAGCCTAGTTGCTTTGACCATACGGATTTATCCTGGATTGATGAGTCAAAGTGTACACCATGCAATTGGGATAAACTAATCCACGAAGAAAACCATGATAATTTACGCCTAACTATTTCCATGGCCACTATCTTAGGCAAGCGATGGTCAGTTAATTCAAACAAATTGAGGCAATAACTTATATTGTTTCAATGTGAAGAGAAAAACCGGATCTAAGGAAGTTTCGATATGCAGCGTATAGTTGGGAGTGCAGGCAGGAAGAGAAAACAACTTTTTAAGAAAGTATCTTTGAAATTTCTCCAACAGTTCATATTGTTCATGCGCCCCACACTTGAGCACCATAACATGCTAATGCCCGAGATACTGTCTTATAAATTTGATATTTGACCAGCAATGGCGCATCATTCATCGAAACCTCATTAGCCCACTTGGTATTGATACCCAGTTTGGCAACTGAGATTTCCTTCTTAAAATGTTCATAAAAGAAGAGCCGACTAGACAGTGTGATCCCCAAATAGTAGTAGGTTAGCAAAAAAAGGGTTAAACCCAGGTAGAAAACACCGTTACAGAAGAGATCATAGAACATAGTCACCTTTGTCTTTTTGCCCCTTCTCACAGTGGAGGATTTCAACTACCAAGAGAAGGCATTCTTTCAAGAGAGAGTCTAAATTCGGCATTCAAAATGAATTAGACATTCAACCAGAACATTTGTATCAGGTATCGCTCTCTTAAATTCAGTTCCAGTTATATGAGTTTATCTAGATTAATAATTGATTTAATAAGCATATTGTTGTGATATTGTAAAGTATTTAAATTCACTTAGAAAATAATATATTTATTTCGAAAAAAGTGGTGATCTCATGATTATTTCTAATACTTTTCTCTCTTAAACATATATACTCACAAGCCCTTTACTAAACTGCTCACGCCATAAGCTACTACACAAACAACACACATCTCACCAACAACATTTCAACACTTTTGTGGAAAGGACGGCGTTATGTTTTATTATAAAGTGCTATTTCAGTTAAATACACAATTCTATCATCTAAATAATATTAATTAGAATTAAATAAGTTGTCGAAATATCGAATTTGAAGAAAATCGGATGATCGGTAGTGCGCTTTTTTTGAAAGTACTTTTTTGGTTTTCTGCTATGTTCTCTAAAACGGCTCCAATGATTTTTTCTTTAAACATAATATATTAACTACACATACAAAGTGCTACAACTTTTAATTTGTAACATTTCTCCGGAAAAATTCGTTTAAGGAAACTTTTGGAGGAGGGATGGGCTTGTTTTCCTCTAATGTTCTATTTCAGTTCAACCATATGCTATACAATTCTGTCAATTAAATAATATTAATTAGATTTATAAAAGCTGCCAAAATTCCCAGTTTGAAGAAAATAGGTTGAGCGGAAGTGCGACTTTACTGAAGAGGTTATTCAGAATTTTTGTGATTTTCTCTATAAAAATGCCGACAGTTTTATTAAACATAAATAACAATTGTATAAGTGTGAAGAAAATTTGCCATGTTGCAGTAAGAGAAAGTCGTGTGAGTGTTTCACACCAGATTTTATATATATATATAGAAAGTAGTACGTTTGAGATTTTTGTAAAAGTTTAATTTCAAATAATCCAAAGTTTACGGCTGTGTTAATTAATATCTGCCAACGAGGTCTTAATTGTCTTAATTTTGCTTGGAAAAAAAAACTAAGTGCACTGAAAAGGGAGAAGAATACTTTAAGCATCAATGACTTAATTTCCTCAAAATATCTTGCTCATATTTCCACACTTTTTAAATACTCTTGTAGAAAACAAACTTTTCTTTGTTAATTTAATGGAAACATCATCAATTAGATTTGACTTAATTGCAAGAAAAAAAATAAATAAATATAAACATATTCTAGTGTGATAGATGTATTAGCAAAAAAACTGCTTGCTAGTTTTTATTTCTTTCTAAATAATCTTGTCAGTATTATTTTAATTAACGAGACTTGTGCAAACGTTTTAATGATATATGTTAATTAATCAGATATAATTCTTAGTATTCTAATTAATATTTGATTTGTGAATCTGCGATCAATTCATTTTTACTTTCTCTTACTCCTAGTAAGAGGAAGTATTGTAATCGTGTCAAATTTTCGATATCGAGTTTTCACCGGAAATATCCGTTTTGAGGTCCCCTGAGTCCAAAAAAGTGGTGTGTCGTGTGTGTGTATGTGAACAGCATAGCTCAAAAACGAAAAACCGTAGAAAACTGAAACTTAATATTCCGTTTAGGTATCACCATGCGATCTGACTGTGCGTTATCTGTCAAAATTCCTCAACCGGAAGTACCACTTTACTAGTTGACTTTTTTACTTTTTTGCGTTTTTCTCAAAAATGGCTCCAAGGATTTTCTTTAAACTTGATACATCAACTACATATACAAGGAGCTACAACTTTTATTTGAAACATTTCTCTGGGAAAATTGATTTAAGGGCCCTTCTGGGGAGGGGTGGGGTTAGGTTACCCTCTAAAGTGCTATTTCAGGTTATTACACAATTCGGTCATTTAAATAATGTTAATAACAATTAAATATGTTGTTGAAATTCCGAGTTTGAGAAAAATCGGAAAACCGGAAGTGCTTTTGTTTTAACACTTTATTAAATATGATTTTTTTCACTTTTTCCGTGATTTTCTCCAAAATGGCCCCGACGATTTTCTTGAAACTACACATATGAACTAAACATTCAAAGATCTACAACTTTTATACAAAACATTTCTCTGGGAAAATTCATTTAAGGGCACTTTTAGGAGAGGGGTAGGGTTACAGCTTCCTCTAAAGTGCTATCATACTTGATTATACAACTCTATCATCTAAATGAAATTAATTAGAAATAAATAGTTGGCCAAAATTCCGGGTGTGAAGAAAATCAGTAAACCGGAAGTGCGCTTTTACTGAATAGTTTTTCTCAGTTTTCGACAAATTTCTATAAATTTGGTACACAAACTATAAAATTTGTCAATTATAATTTTGATAACTGGAGTAAGAGAAAGTTGTGTGAGTGTTTCACACCAGATTTTTTTCATTTAGTTTAGTTAAAAAAAAAAAAAATACAAAAAAAGTTAATTATAAAATCATAATTATTTTTTATTTTTTCCCCCACCTTGTATTGCAAACGGAAGTATTGCAAACGTGGCAAATGGTCGAAAATAATATTTCAACGGAAATTCATTTTTTGAGGTTCCCTGAGTATGGAAAAAATATCTGGTGTGAAACACTTACACACGACTTTATCTTGCTACACCTAATGCAGACGATGGAAGGGAGAAACGTTGGGGAATGTAATAGGATCCGAATAGAGGGAACCAAAGCAGAGAGGGAAACACAAATTTGGGACCAGTCTCACTACTTAGGCCGGACTAGATCGGAAACTGGTCTAACTTATAACTAGCACTGATGTTTGCTGATACAAGTGTTCCGGTTCGGTGTCTGTTTCAGACTATTTTTGTTTGAAAGCAGAATGCAGACTGTCTTGAAAGAATGCCCTCTCTTGTCAGTACAAATCCTTCTCCCCCTTGAGAAAGGGTAGCAAAGCCAAAGCTACCAAAGTTTTGTGAACTCTTAAAGACACAAAGCTAACCAGGTCTTTTGAACTCTTCTGTAACGATAATCAGAAGATAATCTGAAAGGGTAGAAACCTGTGTGTACCCTTTTTTGCCAGCGAGTGTTATATTTTCTTCATAATTTTGATTTCAAATAAAATATCTTTCTATATATCTGGCATCCATCACAATATCTTTTTAATCTGATTCATATATAATAATAATTATACGGAGTAAGAGAAAGTTCGTGTGATCGTCTGAATGTCATATCAGATTTATTTGTTTTTTTTATTTAAGGTGTATCAACATCTATCCGTACATTAATGCCCGGAGCTTTTATCAATGAACAGAATATTATAGGATCGTAGAGGCTCCTAGGAAGAAATAAATCTAAGAATGTAGTACTGGACTCGAACCCTGAGGACCTCCACTTGGGACTCCAGCAAAATTTTCCAAGTTTGCGGAAAATCTGTTATTTGAGAAATATAAGAAATGCAAATAAAAGAAAACTCATGCAAGCATTTCATACCAAACTTTTGTTGTTATTATTATTATTATTCAACAACAAAAAAAAGTGATATTTATTTAGCTCCTAGCTACAATAATCCCAAACAGGAACTATCTTAACAAATTAACCAAAAAAATAATTGAAATAAAGAAACATAATGAGAGAAATGACACTAGATGATAATATTGGTTTGCATTTAATTTATGATTATTATCTGGTTTTAAATTAAGCGAAAGATATGGTGATGGGTGGGCGCCAGTTTGGGGGCCTTAGTGTCGCCACTATGATTGGACAAATTGGCCCATCAGGTCTCTCTCTACACTAGTATAGTTGCCATGCGGCACTAATCATCTCAGCACACCGTAGAGGTTGTGTCTATCTGTCCTCTAGTTTTTTTCTAACTAGCCCAACTAAACTAAATATTATGGTAGTATGGTTGGCACAAAGCCCAGCACTGTAGCCTTCTTTGCTCCCATTAAGTTAAAGCTATCTATTATCTTAGATCTATACTATTAAATGTTATTTTATTTTATTTTATTTTTTGTTTTTTTTTTCGTTGATTTCATAATAATATACTTTTTTTTGTTTATCTTAAAGTTTGATCTGTTTTGTTAAGTCTAACATTTGAATTATTTATATAAGTTAAAGAAAATTACATTAGATACTTGGATATTTTATGATTTCACTGTTTATGGTAAAACATTCTTTCGGAAAAAAACCAAAAGTCTGTTTCTTTTTAAACTTTTCTGACTGAGACGACTTAAACTTTCTTCAAACTTATATTATTCGTCTCGGGAAACTCTCCAAACACAACGCTACCCAAAACCACTCCAAAGAATAACATCATCAAACTGGATCTAGAACAAAAAATCCAGACCCGGATCTAACGCCTCTAAGATTCATCGTAGTCCGAACGAATCAGGTCATAACCTTTATGGAAAATAGTCAAAGCACTTCCATCCTGTTGAGGACCAAAGTTCCTGAAATTAATTTCCTCACAACCCAAGCAATCTGTCAAGTGGGAGATGGGTGTTTCTTAAATATAGCACGAATTCCACTACGTAGAGGTGTCTCCCTTAAACCACAATGCCCAGTAAGAGATCCAAACAGCCGCCTGAAAGAAGTCCATGAAAGGTAAAGCAACATCTCAGTAATACTTAGTCTTATCCGTAAACCCCGAAAGAGCATCTTAGCCTACCGACAACCAACTATGTTCATCCATTATTATTATTATTATTAATATTATTATTCAAGAAATGGGAGGGCGAAACCCTACGCTATCCAAAGCCTCCCTGGGCCCATATAGCTACCCCAAAAGAATAACAACTACCGGGTCTGGAGCAAAAGTTCAGGCCCGGTTTTACCCATCTAAGTTTTACCACAGTCCAAACAAATCGGACCAGAACCTTAAATGAACTTAGCTTTAGATCTTCTACCGATATCCTATTTCGGTCCAAGGTCCTAAACCTAATCTCCTCACAGCCCAAACAATCCGTCTTAAGATGTATGGGTGTTTCCTCCTCCGGCTCACAGACTCTACAAGCCACAATGCCCAGTGAGGAAGCCAACCAAATGCCTGAGAGAGGTCCGTGAAAGGCACAGGACCCCTTCACTCAAAGCCTCGCCCGGACTCGCAGTGAGCATCTTAGACTGCCGACAAACAATCTACAGTGCTTCTCCATAAGGATGAGTGCTGTGAGGTCATCCATGTCTGGAAGCCTGCGTTGAAGGGAGAGATTCAAGGTTCAAGGGTTGCCCAATTTGGCAAACCTATCCACTTCTTCATTCCCCAAAATTCCCACGTGATCTGGTACCTAGACTAGAAGAGCTTCCTCCAGAGAAGAAAGCTCTTCCAGTTTTTTAGAACATTCTACACCAATCTGGAAGTGAAGACACATGAACTAAGCGCCTTCAACGCAGCTTGGCTGTCCGAGCAGATACAAACACCCCTTAAGTTAGTATTACGTACCCACTGATCCAAAATACAACAAAGAATTGCATATACCTCAGCCTGCAAAACAGTGGTCCACTCACTGGAGCCTCTCAAAATAGTCGGCAGCCCCAGACTTACCATCCATTCTGGAACGTCCGTGTAGCACCGGAGATAATTCTCAGGAATCACACCAAACAGGCCCAAGCTTAACCAATCTTCCCTAGAACGTAACCTAACTCTGTAGAAGTGTACAAAAACAAAAGTCTTCAACACCCTATCAGAAGGGAAACCTGTAGTGGAAACCCTTAAAAGCATCTCGCGATAAATGGTAGAATGACCATATCGCTTACCCTGCCAAAAACCTGCCTGTTTAATTCTGTAACAGGCTTTCATTGCCTGGTTTTTCACCTCCACAAAAAGAGGCGGAATTCCCAACAAAGTCTCCATAGATGTGGTCAGTGTAGTCTGAAACGCGCCAGTTACCGCCAGACAAGCCAAGCGTTGGATATCCTCAAGCAGCTGTCTAGCGGATCGTATCTCAATGCGACGCCAGTGTTCATCCAAAGGGAAAATGCTACGAAACTATCCATGACTGTAAATTTGACAGACATAATATGCTAATACCAATAGCATGCTTGGGACCAATGAAAGAGGCGCCTAATTTGGCAAACCTATCCATCTCCTTTAAATGATCAGTAGAATTCAATATTTTTCGAGGAAGCATGAACTTTCAGCTCACCAGACCTCTCTAAAATCTGTTTTTTTTTTTTCGGGAAAAAATAGTTCCAAGCAGAACCGATAGGATGTAGTTAGTAACCCTACTTTAATTAGACCCGTTGGTATTATGGAGGAAATTGCAGTAAACTAAAAATCTTATCGGTAATGTCTTACTTCCGGTCAACAGACTTTCTTCAAATATCAAATTTTGACAATACAACTAATTTCTAATTAATATTATATAGATAACAGAGATGTGTAATAAATTGGAATGGCACTTTACAGGAAAGCATAACCACCATCCTCTCCCGAAAATCCCATAAAAGAATTTATGCGGGAACCGTTAAAAACAGAAGTGATATGTGTATGCATGTTAGTATCCCAAGATTAATGAAACTCGTTGGTGTCTTTATCGAGAAAAGTCCCAAAAAAAACTGTTCAATAAAGTTGTATTTTCGGAGAACTGGTTTTCATCATACACGGAATTTAGTCATCACATTTTCATTGCGATGATGATTATTATTATTTGTCTGTGAGGAGGGACCAAACCCTACGCTATCCAAAGCCTCACTGGGCCCATATAGCCACCCCAAGAAAAACAACAACAAACCGGATCTAGAACAAATATCCCGAACCAGATTTAATCTATCTAAGATTTCCGCAGTTAACCTTTAGGGGAAATAGCTTAATAACCTAATTACCTCACAACCCAGGCAATCAGTCGTAAGATGAATGGGTGTTTCCTCCTCTGTCTCACAGACTCTACAAAATGGATCCACCATGAGCCCCATTATGTAGAGATGTCTTCTTAAACCACAGTGTCCAGTAAGAGATCCAACCAGATGCCTGAGAGCGCTCCGTGAAAAACACAGCAACGTCTCACTAATGGCCTTGTCCGGACCCCGATGAGCATTTTGGACTGCCGAAAACCAACTGAGCTCATCTATAAGGATGGATGCTGTGAAGCTGTCCGTGTCTGGAAGGCCTGACAGGCATGTGCCAGAAGACACGCCAACAGCAGGCTCGAGACCAGTGAAAGGGAAGGTGGCGCCTAATTTGGCAAACCTATCCACCTCCTCATTCCTAAAAAATTCCCATGTGACCTGGCACAGAACTAGAAGCACATCCTTCAGAGAAAGAAGTTCTTCCAGTCTTTTCCAGAACAGACTAAAACCAACCTGGAAGTGAAGACATAATATGAACCGCTTTCAACGCAGCTTGGCTGTCCGAGCAGATACAAACACCTTTTTAAGTTAGTGTTACGTACCCTCTCATCCAAGATAGAACAAAGAATAGCACAAACCACAGTCTGGAAGATTGTGGTCCATTCACCAAGAGATCCTGCTAAATGATCTCCGGTCTCAAAATAGACTGCAGCTCCAGACCTATATAGATGATAGAATGATATAAAAAAGTGAAATAACAAACTGAATGAGGAAAAAACCTCTGAAAAAACTATTCAGTAAGTAGTAACTCTTAGTTGACCTATTTTTGAACAAAACCTTATTGTCAAGTGCCGTGGTAGAACTTAAACAAAATTTCAAATTTGATTTATTGCGATTTTTCGTTTTTTTGAGTTATGCGGTACATACAAACAAACCAATTTCTAGAAACCCACTTTTTCGAACTCAAGGGATCTCAAAACGTACATTTCTGGTGAAAACTCCGTATCGAAAATTTGATACGATTGATAAACTTCCTCTTACAGTAGTAAGAAAAAGTAAAAATCTATCTTCTTCGGAATTCTCTTTTAAAGCTTATTCGTTACTTCCTTGAAAAACCAAACACACTTCTTTTATGAAGTTTTCTTTTGGTAAATTTGCTTCAAATGTTTCTTCTACAATGCTTTGGCCATCTAAATCTAGCTGCAGCTGTTCTTTAGTAAAATTCCTCAGTATCCTCTCCCCTCTGAGGCTTCTCCTAACCTGGTGAGATATCTCAAATTTAGAGGATATCTGCCTCATGTGCCCACACTCTTATAAGTCAGCGTGTACTATGAGATTCATAATTTGAGGACTTATAATTGAAGTCACCAACCTCCAATATGAAGGTTAGAGTAGAAGTTGTTTAATAAAACCATATATCCGTAAATGCTTTCTGACTGAACTGCAGTCAAAGTCCTTGGTGTAGTGGAAGAACGAAATGAAAAATAATAGTTTTTAAAAATAATTTAGAATATTTTATAATGTGGTACTGTAAATTTGGATCATTAAACAAAGGCACAAAATCCCGTTAGGGTAACTCTTTTGTATAAGAGAATTCCCCCGCGAGAGAGAGAGCAATTCCAAAGAAGAGAGTCTGCCATTAGCTTTCTAAGAGAAAAGAGTACATAGTCTTAACTCAGCCTTCAAACCAGACAGTCGTAATTCTACTTCCAAAGCTAGAACACTTCAGGAATCGTCCTCTTCAAATCAGTGCCAGTTACAAGTTAAAACATAAGAGCTTTGCATTAATCTTGATAAATACTTAATTTCTTAAACATAATAGTGTGATATTGTAAAATACTTAAATTTACTAAGAGATAATATAATTATTTATAAAACATTACAAACCCTTTTCACAAAAACGCTCAAGCCACAAGCTACCTATACTCACATATACATCATCACATCATTACATTACATTGGTGCCAGCTGTTTGGGATATTTTCAACCAGAATCCACAAATTAACAAGTACGTAAAATTTTCAATTTAATAATTAAACCAATTATCTACCAGATTTCAATTAAATTGCTTTTTCAATTATTTTCTCAGTGGAAATAGCTTAAATATTTCCCATATTTGAATTTCTATTGAATTTCATTTTTAAATTTTTGTATTTGCACCATCTCTTATGAATTTTGTATTTCCAAAGTGTATAAAATTAACGGACAAAACATGAAAATCGACGCTGCTGTAGAATATTTACTTGCTCAGCAACAATTAGCAAATCCTTCCATTCCCAGTAATCAACCAGCTAGTTCCTTAAGAAATTTGCAATTAATTAATAGCTTACCCACCTTTGATGGTGAAAATTCAGCCAGTGTTTCAGATTTCCTAGACCAAATTAGCCATTGTGCTAGTCTTTCTGGCTGGGACGACGCAGCGAAATTAGAAATATTAGCACTTAGGCTCTCAGGTTCTGCAAAAATATTTTACGACACCCAGAAAGCCGAATTACAACGCCAGGGTACAATTATAACGTATCCTCTAATTTCAGAGCGACTTCTAGCCCGATTTCGTAAGGAGAAAACACCCCTAGTCCTCTTACAACAGATGACTAATATTCAATCTCTTCCAACAGAGTCTCTTCCAACAGATTAGTCATATCCAATCCGCCATTCATTTAAAGGCCCAGGCTAACCCACTCGAGGCCTTACAAACTATTTTAGATAAACTGGCCACTGATGCATTCCTGAAATCACTTCCTCAACCGCTTCGTAATGAGGTGCAAACTAAGCTACCTCAAAAATTAGACGAAGCACTTTCTTATGCCAATGCCCTAAAAGAAGTTCAGGCTTCTGAAACAAACCCCACTGTTTTCGCTGTTACTTCAAAAACGACCAATAATCGCACACCCCCATCTCCTTGTCGTTTCTGTGGACAAATGCATTTCCACAGAGAATGCCCGCATCGTAATAAAAGTCAAAAGCCACAATTAAAACCAACTAGAGTTTTTAATGTAATAAAGAACAGACCTTGTCGCCATTGTTCCGGTCGACAATTTGACGTGGACTGCACCAACAAATTTAGACCAAAACATCGTACTAACTTTGGCAAAATGCCTAAGAAATTTAATATTCCTCAAAATTTTAATCACAGAGCAAATAGTAATAATCGCTATAATAATAATAATAATCAATATTATAGTAATAATCATAGTCCTCGAATTAATTCAAACAATTCGCGATTTAACCCTTATTCAGATAGACCCCAGTATAGTCATAATAATGGTAACGAAACTAGCAATAACCTCCAAAATAGGCCCACTTGCCAATATTGTTCAAAATTTGGACATACGGCTCGTAATTGTTTCCAAATACAGCCCAAAACGAGTTAGCCCTCAGTCGCTTTCTCGACTAATATTATGACCTGATATTATGGCCATGGCAATCATATCTGCTTCCATCAGTCCTGTCTAACTAGGTAATACCTAACTATGGTATCACGTCCCTTCATTTGCATGCGGACAATGTCAAAAGTTCAAATTTTTCTGGCGAATCTATACTTTTGCAATTAAAAGGCAATTTCCAATTAATACTTGTAGAAATTTTCTTACAGGGCAATCATTAATTTGCGCACCGTATCTAACGCTTAATAAATCCAACTTTCAATTTTCAACTAGTACTCAAACGCACCAATTTAGTACTAATCGCTATGTTCACTAAAATCCCTAGTAACTAGCCACAAAATTTCTGTGCCACCTTACGCACACAATACATAACACTTGAAATAACATACTTGACATAATCTCTTGAAATAATTCTCAATATATCACACTTCTTAACTTTACATCCTACACCACATGTAAATGTTATATGTAAGAATTTTGTCCTAAGAACAAAAATGTCTAAAGTGTATTGATATATTTTTTTTTTTTACTTTAGTTGTTGCAATAATCGACATATTATTTTTGTTTCAGCACTGAAAACTCTCCGCACTAAATTATTCCGCCTTTAATATTTGTAATTATTCCATTGTATATTTCAAATAACAATTGTAATTTATTTTATGTTGCAGAAATCAAGATGACCACGTGAATTAGTGTAATATGTTTATATGTTAATATTGATGTTTTTTATTGTATTAAACTAATTAATTTATTTTTTTTAGTTCGCCTTAAAAGGAAATTAAATAATTTGTATTATTCTTGTACTTGTCTGTCATTTGTATTTTAATGTTATATTTTATAATACTTAATTATTTTCTTGTATTGTTCAAGGTTATATTCAACTCATCTAGAAAACGCAAAACAGTTGAAAGAACTCATAGCTATAGAAACAGCCGAAATACTTGCACATACCCCTCAAGATATATATTTCATCTTTACCTCTTAGCTTTAATAATTTTTATACTATTTGTTGAAATTATTGCATACATATCCATTATATTTTTATGCTGTAACAACTTAAAAATTTTAAATCTCTCTTTTGCAGCAGATCAAGCCTCTTCGTCGCCTGCACGATTGCATGAGTATGAATGTTATTGCATGCGCATAAATTTAATTGCATGAAAATTGCATGTTACTTGTAAATATTTAAAATGATCATTCATTATTTGTAATTTAATACTCTGTTGAATACTATCATTTTCAGATACACAAGATTTTACCAAAGGAATTGACACTAAACTTCGGATTCCTCATGATCCTGTAATCCTTACGCATCCCTGCACGCTTATTAAATATATATATTTTTTTTATTTGTGTATTTTGTTTATTTATTTATTATTTTTGAAATATTTAAGAGTTTTTTTTGTCCATATAGAGGTATCAAGAAAGTACATACACACCTACAGTACCGACTTGTCTACACTGATCACCTTGTTTACCCATTGCCAGTCACATCTTCATCAGCAACACTCTCACTCGCCAAGCAGTGTTCGCATGTCAGCCTACCACCACAGCAACGCTCACCCACTCACACAGCGTTCGCTCGAGTAGAAGATATTCAAACACCACGCAACGCTCACACCTTCAAGCAGCGTTTGCCGCAGAAGAAGATGAGTGCACCCTACAACACACGGCCACCTTGCAGAGGTTACACACACGCCTCTCGATAACTTCCAAGCCTCTACAACTCCAGATTATCTCCCAAATTTTTCGTGCCGAAAAATTTCTCCAGGAGGGGGGATAATGTAGTGGAAGAACGAAATGAAAAATAATAGTTTTTAAAAATAATTTAGAATATTTTATAATGTGAATTTAACTTCAAAAAGAATGTATTTTACTGTCAGGTACTGTAAATTTGGATCATTAAACAAAGGCACAAAACCCCGTTAGGGTAACTCTTTTGTATAAGAGAATTCCCCCGTGAGAGAGAGAGCAATTCCATAGAAGAGAGTCTGCCATTAGCTTTCTAAGAGAAAAGAGTACATAGTCTTAACTCAGCCTTCAAACCAGACAGTCGTAATTCTACTTCCAAAGCTAGAACACTTTAGGAATCGCCCTCTTCAAATCAGTGCCAGTTACAAGTTAAAACATAAGAGCTTTGCATTAATCTTGATAAATACTTTTAATAAATATTTATATTAATAATATAAATACTTTATTTCTTAAACATAATAGTGTGATATTGTAAAATACTTAAATTTACTAAGAGATAATATAATTATTTATAAAACAGTGGTGTGTTCTTAATTATTATTCTCATTACTTCTATCTTTATCTCAACAATACAAGCCCTTTTCACAAAAACGCTCAAGCCACAAGCTACCTATACTCACATCAAACATCACCAATACATTACATTGGCAACTGGAGATTTGAAGGTTGGTGAATACACAAACTCACTTCTTGTACTTTAACGATTTTTTTTTGTTTTAATTATAAATTAAATTAAGTAATACCATTTTTTTCATGCGGGCTTAATATCCAATTACCTACCAAATTAAGTATTCTGGATTATAGATATAATTATATCATACTTTACATTTTTGGTGTTCCTTACGACCGTTGTATTCAATGTTGAAAATGGATTTTAAGGTTCGGTCATACAAAACAACTCTTTTTTAAATTTCTACCGACGTTTCGGCAAATTTATTGCCTTCTTCAGGGTCTGTACAAAGGTTGAAATACAAATCAATAAAAAATAGAACCAACAGAAAATTTGAACTTAAACTAAATATTTCCAGAATAAAAATGTTTTTAAACTAAACTATATAAATAAACTAAGTACAGAGTATGATATATTTATTTAATTTATTTATTTATTAATTTAACACTTGTTGCAATGAGTTGCCCTCATTATACTTTCAATATACAATTCAATATCAGTGTTATATTATTGTGTATATACATAATATTTCAAATAGGAAAATAATAATAATAAAATTATACAAGGAAATGAAATTAAATCATAATAATGATAATAGTAATAAAATTAATAAATATTATTCATAGTAATATTATAAATAAAAACAACAATGTGAAACAAATGAAATAAACGAAATTCCAAAAGAAAAATAAAACAAAATATTGACAGCTCTTTGTCTAAATAATCTAGAAAGGTACAGATAAAATATAATATAAAATAATACTAACTATTCTGATAAAATAAATGAAATTCAGCTTCTGCTTAAAATAATGACAAATAAAAAATAAAAAAAATTGAAGACAATAAATTAACCAAAAGATATTAAAACAAACATATATCTGACTTAATCTAGTACTAAAGAGTTTCGGAGTTTTAAACTATTTATTGTATATAGATAAATATTTTTTAATTTTGAATAGGAGTCGATATTTAGTAAATTCTCCAATTGAATCTGAGGAGGTAGTATAGGATTAATACAATTTTGTAAAAATTTTGTCCTAAAGTGATTTAATGCCGGGATGGAGGTTATCCTCAATCTGTCACCTTTGTACCTAGTGGTAGAAAGGGCGGCGAAGGGGGCTCTTCTTAGGATCTCCAGGAGTGGTGCAGGAGGGGGGGAAGGGCTGGGGGTTAGAGAGTTGTTATTCTCACCTTTGGGCTCCCCCCATCTGGCACCTTCCTAGGGCCGGTATGAGTAAGAGGTACAGCTTCACTAAAAATTTTTCGTCGAAGCTAGGGTCCAAGAGTGAGTGGAGCGAGGGATCCGCTCTGTTGGGCATCAAGGAACATGCCATTAAATGGTATACTGATGGGTCGAAGACCCTCGAGGGGACTGGGGCGGGGGTGGTTGGTCCAAGGATCAAGCATTCGGAACCCATGGGTAAATTTCCCAGCATCTTCCAGGCGGAGATATACGCTATCGGAAGATGTGTTCAATTTAACCTCGATAGGGGATACAGGAATCAGGAGATTGTAATCCTTTCTGATAGTCAAGCAGCCATTGGAGCTCTGGGTGCACCAGTCATTAACTCTAAAATGGTTTGGGAATGCCTAGATAAACTTAACGATCTGGGCAGCAGGAACAAAGTTGCCCTCTGGTGGGTGCCGGGGCATGTTGGCATTGAAGGGAATGAGATGGCCGACGCCCTGGCCAAGACAGGCGCTATGACCCCACTTCTGGGGCCGGAACCTTTTTGTGGGATTAGCGACCAGTTTCTGTTAGAGGAACTTAGGAAGGAGGAGGAGACGAAGAGATCTCAACTCTGGTACTCCCTCCCCGGGTTGCGGCAGGCCAAGATCTGCTTGGGAAATTATAAAACAACGGAGGTCGGAGGCCTGCATTGGATTGAGTAAGAACAAGCTCCGCGTACTTACGGGTTTCCTCACGGGGCATTGCCGACTTAGAGGACACCTGGCGAAGCTGGGCTTGGAAAGTGACAGCTCATGCAGATTCTGTGGGGAGTTGGAGGAAACTCCAATACATCTCCTAACAGACTGCGAGGCTGCCACTCAGAGAAGGTTCAGGAACCTGGGCAGCTACCAGGTGGAGGAGGGGGACATACCCTCTCTAGAGCCCGTAAGGGTATTAGGATTCCTCAGGGATCTTAACCTGATGGAGGTATTGTAGAACGGATGTTCAACTGGGCATCCGTTCGGGTGCTATGGGCAGGCCTGTGGAGGTCGCAGATGCGTTGCCCCCCCCCCGATAAAAAAAAAAG
>JAAEAF010006333.1:52859-98093 GCA_011037195.1 Triatoma infestans | reverse complement strand
TTTACCGGTCCCCCGCTGCAAGCAACGGGATCGTTTAACAAGAAGGGGATGTCACTATCATGGAAGGACTTTTAGTGCACTATCCGACCATAGCAGAAGTGCCGAAGCACCGCCCTCGCTTGACCCATTT
Source organism: Triatoma infestans (assembly GCA_011037195.1). NCBI lineage: Eukaryota > Metazoa > Arthropoda > Insecta > Hemiptera > Reduviidae > Triatoma > Triatoma infestans. The sequence goes on along the minus strand of JAAEAF010006333.1, from coordinate 97,963 downwards.
AAGGGCAGGTTGAGATACGCTCAACCAGTGCGCAGAGTGATCCCACATAGTGGTCACACTCCACTCCCAGAAGCTGGAGAAGGCACTCCCTAGCAGGCTCTGGTAAACCGCGCACACCCAGCAAGTGCGCTTCCAGCTACGGGCTGGCACCGGGGTTTAATTTATATTGCGAGTCTCCTCCCGCTCAACTCATGACCTCGGTCATTGGAGTTATTGGTTAAACCACAGCCACTACGAATCCTACCTCAATTGTAAGCAATTGGCTCGGAAATTAGCTTGCATCCGTAGTTCAGTACTTTAACTCTAACGAGCTAGCGTGACTGGTCGCACACCCGATGGATCTACAGATTCCATCTACTGATTCCTGTCCATTGCCTCAAGTACAAGGGTTTCAGTAACCCAGGTAACTTACAGGCAACCTTGCAAGGGGAAAGGATCAGGATTGGATTAGGTGGAGTGAGGGATTCCCCAACCTGGAGAGCCACATACCCATGCCCTAAGGCCCTTTGGACAGGGTTATTTGTAACAAGAGAACACTGTCCGGAGACCGGCAGCGGGTTTGAGAAGGTTTCGAGTGCCAATGACTGTAGATATTGACGCGCCTTGAATTAAAAAAAAAATAAAATAAAATAAATAAATCATTCTATTACTTTGTAAACAATATTTTTATATATGACAGAGAGTAAAATCTTAATAGCAGATTTTTAAATAATAAAGATATTAAAAAATTTTTTATTATCTGCCATTAATGCGTAAACAAACGGAGACAATATATTCCAAACTATGATTTAATTTCTTGATTTGTAATAATAATGTCCTAGTAGTTTAGCTATTAAAACTATTAGTGAGCCAAAGTTATGTTCAACACCAGTTGGCACATATAGCAGCAGTTGGTCATTTATCACACACACTGCCTTAGAATTAAGTGGTCTGCAATTATACACATCGTTTGATTATAGCATTTGTCTCATGGGAATTATAAAATATTAACCCTTGAAAACAAATTTTTTGTCTGATATAATCTAATGTTGTAAATATTTGTATGTGTGTCAGTGATGTGGTGTCCTTTTCACTTTCTCATACTGCTGTGAGAGAAATTGATTTTTCACCTGATATTCATGTTTTGATGTCACTTGAGTGAGACAAAAAAAAATCTGATATGAAATACTCGGACGACTTTCTCTTTACTCTAATCTATACAATTTAATCAAGATAATTGCAACGTTAAAATGTTTTAATTGAGCTGGCCATTGAAATAGTGGTCGGGATTTTACCTCTATAAGTGAGCTCCTCAGGTATACAATACCCCTTCTTCCACAATACTCACTAAAATCAATTTTAAAAGTGATCTATTTCTATCTATGCACCAAGCATTCCAAGTTTAAAAAAAAAAAAAAATCAGAACTGAGTGGGGTTATGGTTTTCTCCGAAGTGTTATTTCAGTTTCAAAGACATTTTCCTTGATGGCCAGCTTCTTTTTCGGGCATTTGCCCATCATCAGGATGCTTTTTGTCAAACAGTGTGATAACATAGATTTGCAAGAACAAATTTAGTTGATACACTGGTTTTTAAAATGTTTTTGTTAGGGCCTAACTAGGTTAAGAAGGGTGTTGGTATTTGAGTGGGAAAAAACAAATGTTTCGGTCTTTAAAGGAGCATAGTGTTCTAATTTAAAAATGGAAACATCCAACACATGGGGATGTATAACTTAATGTACGTTTTTTGAAAGAGATTTACTTCTTAATAGTTAATTACCCATAATAACTTACTATTATATTTATTTATTATTATAACAGCGCCAAATAACACTGTGTCAGCCGGGGGGGGGGGGGGTACTGTGAAATAGTTACTGACAAGAAATGATAAAATACGAGTGAATGATCGTAAGGTAAAGTGTAGCTAAATAAAGAATATATTGTTAATCAATCAATCTATATAAGCAGGTTGTTATGATAACGCACAAACACATTTTGCATTTCACCTTTCATAATTCACGCGCGCATGTTTACTTAAATATGAGTTCTTTACATGCCTAAATATAACAAACTTGAATGAGCTTATGTACAGACTTTTTATAAATATATCATTGAAAAATTATGTGTACAACTTAATAGCAGAAACGGCTATTTCAGTTTATTACACAATTCTAATCATCTAAATAATATTAATTAGAATTAAATTGTATTGTCGAAATCCCGAGTTTGATGAAAATCCGGATGACCGGAAGTGCGCTTTACTGAAAATAGTTTTCAGTTTTCTGCGATTTTCTTTGAAACGGATTCAACGATTTTCTTTAAACTTGATATATCAACTATACATACAAAGAGCTACAACATTTATTGGTAACATTTCTCCAGGAAAATCCATTTTAAGGGCACTTTTGGTGGAGAGGTGGGGGTTATATTTTCCTCTAATGTGCTGTACAAAATTCTGTTAACTAAATAATATTAATTAGAATTATATAAGTTGCCGTAATTTCCAGTTTGAAGAAAATCGGTTGAGCGGAAGTGCGCCTTTACTGAATAGGTTTTTAGTTTTTTGTGATTTTCTCCATAAAAATGCCGACGGTTTTAAAACACTAATAAGAATTGTTAGTGTGAAGAAAATTTGCGATTTCGCAGTAAGAGAAAGACGTGTGAGTGTTTCACACTAGATTTTTTTTTTTTTTTTTTAATATAATTTTAGGTTAATAAAATCTTTTTTGTTTTTTTTTAATTTAAGGCGCGTCAGCATTTGTAGTCATTGGCGCCCGGAGCCTTCTCAGTTACTGCCGGCCTCCAGACAGTGCTCTCTCGTTACAGACAACACTGTCCATCACCGGACAGTGAGCTGTTGGGGCTCCTAGAAAGAAAAAAATCTAAGGGCAGCATAGCTGGACTCAAACCCTGGTCCTCCTCGTGGGAATCCAATCGGCTAACCTCTGATCTAATCCCTTCCTTTTTATAAAATCTTTATAATTTATTATAACATTAGCAATAATGAGCAAAAATTATTATATTTACGTTATTTATTATATTGTTGCAGAAAAAAAAGTATTTTCAAGTTTTGGTTTCTCAAAACTGTCCCGGAGAGAACGGAAGTTTCAGCAGAAAAGGTAAGTAATAAATGATGTTTATTTTATTTTATTTTATTTTATTTTTTAAATAAACAGTACATAAAATTGTTAAATTTATACACTACCGTAGATACGAGTACAATAAAAATATAGAGTGCAAATTTAAATCAAATAAATTTTTACTTTCTCATATTGCGTAAGAGAATTATAGAATTCCTGTAAGATTTTCGGAATTAAGTTTACAGAGGAATATATTGTTTTGATATCCTTGAAGTTTAAAAAAAGTGATTTTTACAAACTGCTGGAGTGTAGGCATGTATCTGAACAGCATTATTATTATTATTATTATTCATCTGTGGGGAGGGACCAAACCCTATGCTATCTAAAGCCCTACTGGGCCCATATAGCTGCCCCAAAGAAAAAACAACCACAATCCGGCTTTAGAATAAAAAATCCAGACCCCCGTCTAACCTACGTATGATTCGCCGCAGTCTGAACAAATCGGACATTAACCATAAAGGGAAATATCCTTAGCTCTTCCATAAGAGACATTTACCAGAGATCTGCTGAGCCATACCTGAAAAGGTATAAGACTAATTGTGGGTCTACTAACGGGGCATTGTAGGCTGAACAGGCACATGCACCATCTACAACTTGCAGATAGTGCGGTATGCCGATTCTGCAAGGCAGAGGAAGAAAATCCGGCGCACATCCTCTGTGAGTGCGCTGGCCTGGCGAGGATAAGGTTTCTTCAGATAGGGGGACAGGCAATACCGAAGCTATGAGCTTCATGACGGAGCCACTCTCAGCTTTGCTAGGACTGATTAGGAAGGCAAAGCTGGGGGTTGTGCTATAATTTAAGGGGATCCACAATAGACCTCGTCTTGTAGGTCGCAGTGGAATGAGTTTCCCCCCCCCCCCTTCTAATCTAATCTAGCTCTTCCATAGATATCTTGTGCCGGCTAAATGTCCTGAACCTAATTTCCTCACAACCCAAATAGTGTGTCATAAGATGGATGGGTATTTCTTCATCTGTCTCACAACAACTACAAAAGTGATTTGGCATGAGCTCCATTACATGGAAGTGGCCGCTTAAACTACAATACCCAATAAGAGATCCAACTTGAATGCCTGAGAGAGGTTTTTCGTACTCAGGGGACGAAAACTTAATTTCAATTTCCGGTAAAAACTTAATTTCAAAAATTGGACAGGATCACAATAATTCCTCTTTCTTTATGTAAGTGAAAGTAAGTCAACTACTCCAACAAAGAAATTAAAAAAAAAAAAAAAAAAAATGTTTGCCAGATAATAATATGCCAGACTTAATTTTAATAATCTTAAGATATTTCTTTCACGCTAATAGTCACGGGAGAAAAAAAAATGGATCTATTATCCTTTGGTAACGTAAGTAAAATTAGAAATTCAAATTTTTTTAATTCTTTTGATTGAATTGTGACGTATTATAAAAAGCAAAGACAAAAAAAAAGGGTATTATATTAAAGGAAAACTGACGTCAGCATTCCAAGAGAGGAGCAATTGACAAAAGGTGTGGGTTGCCGTCCCTATGATAACATGAATCATGGATAGATATATGGTGCACACACAATGGAAAGGTTCTACTAAATCTGTTTGACAATACACCTATCTTGTGGGTTCAATGTCGCCACCTTTTAAACATTGCATGTCTTCATTATTCAACAATTCAGCGCTCCCTCCTAATATTTTATTTCTTTTATTTTTTTTTTTGCTCATCACTTTTTACAGAACGAAACCAAAAAAATTAGGTACTTGTCGTATAAAATTAGTAAAATTTTTATATTATTAGAGATGAAGTTAGTACTGTATTATTATATAAATTAAAAAAACAAAAAAAAACAAAATTTCGCAAGCGTGTAGGCGCGAACCTCCATCACTAAATACAATGGTGGTGTTTTTTAAAGATATATTTTATATTAAATATTCACATAAAAGTCATCCTACCCCTGTCAAACTTATTGTCGTGTGTTGTATTAATACTTGAATTTTATTACCGTACCAATAATTTTTGTTTGCACGTGACAATACTGTGTATAAATATGAAATTCATTCATGTATATAGCAAAACATGTAAAACATATTTATTGTAATTCCTAACGTATTTATCTAACCTCTATACGTTTAGTCGACATCACCTCCTGGACAAAGAAAGTAACTCTTGTCCAGTTGTTACGATTACTCAACAGAGTCTGGGCAAACCGCCCAGTCACAAGTTCCCCGACTTCCTGCTCTAGGTTCCTTCTGGGACGAGCCCACCTTTCACATTCGAAAACCGTGTGCCGAGCGTCGTCGCATGGAGCGTGGCAATACAAACAGGTCGATACCTCTTCTTTACCTACCTTCTTCAACTAGTATCTGAAGAATCCGTGTCCAGAGAGGACCTGAGTCAAGGAATAATTTACCTCACCATAGTTTCTACCAACCCAGCTTCTGATGTCTGGAATCAAAATAGCGGTTTAGCGGCCTCGGCGCTCTGCATCCCACTCTTCTTGCCACGCTGCCATGGTACGCTCTCGCTCTTCCCTGGCTATTTCCGCGCGATTATTCTCTCCCCGCCTAGCATAGATTCTTGCACGCTCCTGAGCTAGGAGGGCTATAGGTATAACCCCCCAGCTATTAACAAGATGGCCGGCTCCGATACAGTGTGGTAAGCAGTGGCAATCCAGAATGTACCAAGTTTCTGCACCCGCGCAGGCCTTTTTTTATACGTTTTCTTTCGCAAGGTTCTTGTCCAAATTTCTGCGCCGTACAACATTACAGAATGGGCAACACTCATCAATATTTTGCAAATACTTACCCTAGAACCTCGCACGTTGGTCATCAACCTTGAAAGACGCGCTACTGCACCAGCAGCTTTATCAACAGCCTCTTGGATATCTCTTCCAAAGCTTAGCTTGACATCCATGATTACACCCAAGTACTTAACCGCTCTAGACGAAGTCACAACTTCCCTACCAACATAGAGCGGGATACATGGGTCGATCCTTCTTTTTGTCAATATCACGACCTCCGTCTTATTAGCCAAAGCTAACTCGAGTCCATGTTCTACCATCCAACCATTCACTCTTCGCATAACCTGGTGTAACTTTGTTTGCGCTTTGTATAAATTAAGCACCGATATCAGCGCTGCAACATCATCAGCGTAAGCAATTTATGCCGTATCATTAGGCATTTCCAACCGCAGCAATCTGTCATAAGTGACGTTCCAGATATCCGGGCCTAAAATCGGGCCCACTATAATAATATAGATTTCTACCTACTTATTATATCATCTTATTTTACAGACAAATATATTGTCTATATGACTTTAGTTTTACACATACTTTATTTATCTTTTATATGTTTGATAGAAGCTATATTTCCTCAAAAAAAAACGTAGAAAAATATTTGGCGTAAAACACTCATACAACAGGAGTTATACATACAACTGAGTAGAGACTAGACACGCCCTCTATCACAATTTTGAAGCGGCAGATTAAATTTAAACTTAAGTGAGATCCCTCCCTCCCCCCCAACCCTCAAAAATCAATTTTTTTTGTGGAAAAAATGTTTAAAATAAAAGTGAGCTTTCAAATTAAAAGAAAAATCGTTGTAGCCGTATTCGAGAGAACTCCAAAATCTGTTTTGCAAAGTCGTATTTCCGATTAACCAATTCTCTTCAAATTTAAAATTCTATCAATGTTTTTAGTGCATGTTAATATTATATATCTAGTAAAACATACATTATACAGAAGTCGTATTTTCAAGGAAAGCATAAGACTAATCTTCCCTAGAACCAGCAAAAAAAAATCAGTTTTCCGGGATATATATATGTAGATGATACTGATTTTTTTTTTTAAAGAAAATCGTTGGAGCTATTTTTGAGAAAATCACGAAAACCCAACCATTCAATAAAGTGTCACTTCCGGTTGATGACTTTTGCTCGAAATTTTCCGTTAGATGTGATGTAGTAACACCTAAACGGAACATCAATTTTGAGTTTCCTAGAAGTTTTCATTTTTCAAGTTTTCGTGAGTTCCAATAAAATATGTATTTCCGGTGAAAATTCAATTTTGAAATGTTGGCACAATTTCCACTTTCTAGAAATAAGAGAAAGTAAAAATGTTGCCAGTGACCTTAATTTTGTTTGCTTTCCATTACGAAATGGTTGAAAGGAATTCTATGGAACGTAGACATTTTCATTTACTGCTCGTTCTAAAATCTATGGCCTTCGTGATGCTTATAGAACTTCTGGTGGTAAGGACCTATCAGAGCCATTATCAAGCGGTTAATTGCTATTTCCGACTTGTCATGCGATTGAATGTTTAAATATAGACTTTATATTTAATAAAAGTTGTTAAAATAAATTAGCTAATGTTAATATATATTGAAAAAAAAAACTTAGAATCTTAGAACTGATTACACAAGAGGTCATTGCTTTAATGGCAGCCTGACTATTCTATAGAATGACTATATCCTGATTCCGATATCCCCTATCGAAGTTAAACTGTGTGCACCTTTCAGTTGCGTAAATCTTCTGCCTGGAAAATTCCGGGAAGCTTACCTATGGACTCCGAATATTTGGTTCTGGACCCAAACACTCCTGCCCCATGGAGTACAATACTTGGTGACAGGATTGGCATGGCAGGGATATTTTCGAGATTAATTTTGACAGAAGAAATCCAGCATGTAATGACAAGAGAGAGAATTAAGAGAGAGAAGACAGACCCTCTCTGGTACTCTCTGACTTAAGCAGGCTAGAGTAGGAGAACCTGTATATAAGCCAATGAGTAGCTTCTCTCTCTTAATTCTCGCTATTTGGAGATGTTTCCCATGACTAACCAAAAAGCAGAAACAATTGCACAGATTATGGTTAATGATATATTTACCAGATACGGTACGCCTAAATATCTTCTTACAGATCTGGAGTATAATTGTTGATGTGAAGTTGGTCCCCAGATCTGTAAGAAGATATTTAGGCGTACCGTATCTGGTAAATATATCATTAACCATAAAATCTGTGCAATTGTTTCTGCTTTTTGGTTAGTCATGGAAAACATCTCCAAATAGCGAGAATATTGACAAATTATCGTTAGTATATATTTATACAGCACAATACATATTTTTCCACAAACTGTATCTATCTTTGGATGTTCATATTTTGGAAAAGTCTCGTGAGCAGGCAAAGTCCTAGGTAGTTTTTTTTTTAAATTTAAGATCTATAGTCATTGGCGCCAAGAGCCATCTCAGTGCACTGCCGGCCTCCGGACAGAGTTCTCTCGTTAAAAACAACACTGCCTATCACCGAACAGTGTGCTGTAGAGGGCTCCTAGGAAGAAAAAAATTTAAAGGTAGCAAAGCTGTACTCGAACCCGAGTCCTCCGCGTGACAGTCCAGTACAATAACCACTTAGCTATTCCCTTCCCTAACCAAGATAGTTAAAATCCCCTTAGTGCATTATTCCAAATAGGAGAAAACTCAGTTTTTTTTTTTTTTTTAAATCTGACAAAAATGCAGTATATCAATTAAGAGAGAATAAATATGGATCTTCAGAGAAAAATAAAACTATATTTATTTGAACATACTAAAAAAATATTAGAAAATATAACTGGAAATTTCAGTTTCTTTTCTTCAATATTTACATCTTTCAAATAAGTAAAAGTGAATAATTTTAAATAGGGGGGAGGGGGGGACATTCCAATAAGAAAATGAAAGTATATAATAATAATAAATGTTTCTATTTACTATAAATACAAACCCTGTAGGGGGTTACTTAACCTTGAAGTTATTTATGGTTTTATATATGGTTATATGTCCCACAATATGTTTTCAGGCCAAACAATTATGTCGGTTTTAGAATAGCTTTCAATATATATATCAGTTAAAACAATAGATGAATCCCTACCTCTCTTTCTCTTCTGATCTGTATCTATCTTATGGTAACTTCGTGACCTACCTAGGGCATTAAACTGACAAGGTTAAAAAGGGCATCTCACTATGGCCCTATTTAGTATATATTTGTAATATATTACATGTAATGTATTATAGCGCTGTTCAAGTTGTTAATGTTTGCTATGGATAGCAGCTTAGGGCCTAAAGTGCCGATGATAATATTGTGCCGATTGTATCCTAAAATTCAGAAGTTTCGAAACTTTTGTGAATGATTAATGAAAACCAAATATTCATTGCTAAGCGATATTTATCATTTGTTCTAATTAATCTTCCTTCTCTTTGCAACATACGTATGATGGATGACAGCTGTAAATTTTTTAAGTGACTTATTTATTTTATTCTACAGTTAATGAAGAGAAATATTAAATCTGGATACTCATATAACTTTTATGACTTTCTCAAATTACTGCAAAAGGAAGTATACTCAGATTTTAGAAATAGAGTTGTACACCGGAAATATATATACACACATATAGATGTATAAATATGTTTTGATTGGATCCTGAACACGAAAAAGGGGTTTTTCAAAAAATTTCTCAATATATTTTTGTTAATGGGAAATTGCAAAAAAAAAAAAAAAGAACTTTATTTAATTTAAGTTCGCCATATTGTTTATGTTGACCAATTTTTGGACGAAATCGGTTAACCATAAGTGTACCTGATAGAAAGATATTTTTCTCTTCATTCATTTTTCCCCTCGCAAATGACACCAAGGACATTTTTTTCAAACTTGGTTGATTTACTAAAGAGTAAAAGTTAATAAAATCATTGCATTTTACTGTATACATTTATTTTAGAATGTTTCGGGTAAACCGAAAAGTAGGCTCCGATCCTACCCTTAGGAGTGTTAGAAGAACTCCTCAGTAAGGGGGTGCTCCAATTAAATTTAAAAGAATAAGAGCAGTGGAATGCCTCGGCAAACTCAATGACCTAGAAAGTTATGCTATTTTGGGTGTCAAGGCAGTTGGTGTAGAAAGTAATTAAAGATGGTTCGACACACTGGCAGGGGAAGACGCAGCAACCATTCTTCTGGAGTTAAGAGACTTGTCTGGTTAGTTACGGCTGGTAAAGGTTTTTAATTGTACATTAGTTTGAGTAAAAACTACATCATTAGTTTGAGTACAAAAAGTACATGGCAAAGCCGTACTTGACGGATTTTCTAATGGGGGGAGACATTAAAGATTCAGGAGGGCAACTGAAGAAAACTAAGGGGATTTTAACTATCTTGATTAGGGAAGGTATAGCTGAGTGGTTAGCTTACTGGACCCGGGTTCGAGTACAAATTTAAATTGCCGCTCTTCAAAATTGTGACAGAGGGCGTAACAATTATGTTATAACCCCTATTGTATGAGTGTTTTACGCCAGATATTTTTCTACGTTTTTTTTGAGGAAATATAGCTTCTTCTGTCAAACATATAAAAGATAAATAAAGCTTGTGTAAAACTAAAGTCAAGACAATACATTTGTCTGTATAATAAGATTACACAGTAGGTGGAAATCTAAATTAATATACTGGGTAAAGGAAACTTTTATAAATAAGTTATGAATTATAATTAATATGTTTTTTGCTATATACATACAGAATGATGTTTTTTTTTCATATTTATACACAGTATTGTCACGTAGAAACAGAAATTAATGGTAGGATAATAAAATTCAAGTATCCATACAACACACGACAATAAGTTTGACAGGGGTAGGATGACTTTTATGTGAATATTAATATAAAATATACCTTTAAAAACACCACCACTGTATTTAGTGATGGAGGTTCGCGCCTACAAGCTTGCGATTTTTGTTTTTGTTTTTTTAATTTATTTAATAATACATTACTAACTTCCTCTCTCATAATATAAAAATTGTACTAATTTTATACGACAAGTACGTAATTTTTTGGTTTTGTTCTGTAAAAAGTGATGAACAAAAAAAAACAGACAAATAAAATATTAGGAGGGAGCGCTGAATTGTTGAATAATGCTGTAGCACCTGCAAATTTTGTGGAGAGATCTAAGGAGAATCTACTTAACTTTAAAAAGAGCGCTATAGGTTGAGAGGTCTGATCCTGATATTAGTAGGGTGACATAATTAATAGTTTTTTTTTTTTTGGTCGCCGTTTCGTTTTAAAATAAAAAAAAAGATGCATAAGGAAGGTTGAAGATAAAAGAAGGAAGATTGGAAAATTGTGAAAAATCTCTGTTATATTTTTTTTTTTCATTTGAGCAGTGTTTATTATTTTTTTTATTATTACGAAATGCATGTAAATAACCGATCGGCATTTAATCCAAAGTGTCAGAGAGGAACAAACAAGTGTTGGAAGGCAAGCGCATCAGCATTGTCAGGAAGTGGAGCATACATTTGCAGAAATATATATATATATATATACATATATATGAGTGTGTGCGTATGTGTAATAATATGTTTACTTACGATTCTATAAATAGACATCATGTATGAAAGTCCACAGAGTTTTTGAACTGTTGGGAAAATACATAATAATAGGCAAGAGAAATAAGTACATATTTGAACATATTAATGCAAGATAGCTTATATACAGGGTGTCCCAAGGTATATGGATAACGAATTTTTCTCGGAAACTAAGATAGCTAGAAAAACCGACCATTAGAAAAGCATACACATGCTTTTTCCTGCCAATTGTATCTTACGACCAAAGAAATACATTTCTAATGGTGGAGGCCAGTTCGAGCAAGATTTGTAATTAATGAGGAATATTTTCTTTTTATTCAATCAAAAAAACCGTTACAATATTATCATTTTGAAATTTTTTATAGGAATCATGTTTTCATTCATAACTTGTAAAATATCATTCACAATAAAAAAAACCGTTCAAGTAAATTTTTTTTACAAAAAATAAAGGAATCTATTTTTTAAATAAAAACCCAAACTCCTTTGAAAAAATCTGGTGTGAAACACTCACACAACTTTCTCTTACTCCAGTACTCAAAATTATAATTGACAAATTTTATAGTTAGTGTACCAATTTAATGAAATTCGTCGAAAAGTGAAAACACTGTCCAGTAAAACTGTCCGGTTTACTAATTTCCTTGAAACTCCGAATTTGGGTCATATATTAATTTCTAGTTATTTCAATTTGGATGACAGAATTGTATAATCAACTGGGATAGCATTTTAAAGAAAAACATAACCCCCCTCCCCCAAAAGTCCCCTTAAATGAATTTATCAGGGGAAAAGTTTCAAATAAAAGTTGTAGCTCTTTATATGTATAGTTAACAACGCTGGTTTAAAGAAAATCGTTGGAGCCATTTTCGAGAAAATACCAGAAAACTGAAAATTATATTTCAGTAAAAACGCACTTCCGGTTATATATTTTTTTTCAAACTCGGAATTTCAACAACATATTTAATTCTAATTAACATTATTTAGATGACAGAATTGTCTAATAAACTGAAATAGCACTTTAGATGGAAACCTAACCCTACCCCTCCCCCAGAATTGCCCTTAAATGAATTTTCCTGGAGAAATGTTTCAAATAAAAGTTGTAGCGCCTTGTATGGTAGTGATATAAGCACGTTTAAAGAAAATCTTCGGAGCCATTTTGGAAAGAAAATTGCCAAAAAAACCGTAAAGAAAAAAACAATAGTAAAGGGTACTTCCGGTTGTGAGGAATATTGAAACATAACGCACCGTCAGAATCCCATGGTGATACCTAACGTAAATCAAGTTGAACTTTCTACGTTTTTCGTTTTTGAGCTATGTGTTCACATACATTCCACACACAGGACCACACACACACACACACACACACACACACACACACATACACCCACACCATTTCCTAAATATCACTTTTTGGACTCGGGGGACCTCAAAACGGATATTTCCGGTGAAAACTCAATATGGAAAATTTGACACAATTACAATACTTCCTCTTACTAGGAGGAAGAGAAAGTAAAAATGAAGTTGGTGCCTGTATCTTGCTTCTGGAAGCATCAAAACAAGTTTGCAAATTAAATTTGGATTTCTAACAAAAAACTAAGGGGATATGTATTTTTTAGTTTTTTTTCTAGCTATCTTAGTTTCCGAGAAAAAGTCGTTATCCATATACCTTGGTACATCCTGTATAGCAATTATATTATTATACTGTGCACAATACACAAAAGACATTTTTCCGTTGAAAGAGATAAATAAATTTGTCGAAACGTTGGCAAGAATTCATCTTGTTTTTTTTTAATTTTTTTAATTTTGGCCGAACCTCATGAATTTTAACAATATAATAAATTTTAGTTTGCCATGGCAAACAAAACGGTTAATCCTTATTAATTATTATCTACTCAATACGTAAAATAACCTCTTAAGCGCCCTATAATAATAATAATAATAATAATAATAATAATAAGGAACTTAACAGGACTATTTTCAAGTCTATCATTATTTACTAAACCCGATGTAATTATCTACTTTTTTATGAGATACTAACTATTTTGCAAAACTTAATTATAAAATTATCATAAAACAAAAAAAAAAAACAAACTATCTTAAATCCTTTTTAAGAAGATTAATAAATTTAAATCGTTTTATTTATTATTATGTCACAAATGATTTGAATTGCAGCCAATAGAATGTTGTTGCCCGGGTACACTCTTGAAGGATGTCGTTAAAGTAAATATTTCATTAACATACTTTAAAAAAACAAAAAAAAAAACAGGTGGTGCCGCCACTTTTAAGTGTCGTAAGTTTTATAAACTAGGCAAACATCGAGAGAGAGAGAGAGAGAGAGTGAGAGAGAGACAGGCTGATCTCATCACATTTTAAATTATTCCAAGAAGTTTTATATAATAAATTGCTTCAGTCCATAACTAGAAGTTAGATGGAGGCGGAGTAAACTTATTATAAAAGCAGTTATTATGCATAAATTTGAAGGCGGTCACTCAGTGAATTGTTTGTTGATCGATTTTCTTCCTTACCGCCGTCCCTCCTCCCCACAAACCTGGTATTGGTCTTTAATCAAATATTTGAACTTTTTTAAAATAAATAAAGAAGCACAAAAAAAAAAGAAGAAAAAATGGCCATAAATCAAATCATGTTTACATTTGTAAATTCTCATGAGTCGATGAAGTGAAATCTCTTATAATAATCGTTCGTCATTAAAAAAATTAAAAATAAATAAAATGAATGCCTTCCTAAGTGGTACTGAAGTTGTGTTAAAAATTAGCATTTTTATTGTGCTAGCTCGTTTTCAATTTTTCCTATTTTATTTATTTATTAATTTTTTTCTTTTAAATTTTTTACGAAATGATTCCAGAAAACAGGGTATATTTTATTCGTCCGAGAAGTGAAATCTTTTTGTGTTAAGCGATATTTGTTTCGTGTTAAAAGAAAAAAAAAAATATATATGAAATTACATAGTATTTTGTCGGCACCGCAGTATGATTTCCTGTTAATCGATTTTTCATGTTAAGCGTTTTCGTGCTAAACGTTTTTCACCACATATCACCATTTATTATTTATTATTATTTTTGTGTTGAAATTAAAGTTAATAATATAAAATAAATAAATGTATAATATGTATATCATACTTAATGCACGTGTTAATTCCGTACCTTTAAAAACTATGTTAGTGGTCTGCGAAATTTTAAATTGCAAATTTAATGGTCCACAATATCTAAAAGTTTGGACTAGAAGATAGCACTAAATTCAATAAAATCCAAAAAGGTTTGAAATTTAACTTCACATTTCACCAATGCCCCCCGAAAAAAAATCAATTATCCAGAATAATATTTATCCAATAAAAGTGGATATCCGTTATACTTGTGCGTTTTTAATAATCCAGGTTTAAAGAAAATCGGGTTGTATCATTAATGGAAGGGGATCTAAACAAGAGGTTAGAACAAATGTGTAAAATTTTAGCTTAAATAAGAAGATTTATCATTTTATATATAATTTTGGTACTTACAGGAGTAAAGCGGCGTTTACACGATCAATATTATTGTCAATACCAGTATTGACAATATTTCCATCAATACTCATACTAACCACTATCAATATTTCATTACCTTACACGATCAATATTATTGTCAATACTACTTACTATTTCTGCCACTAGGAGAGTGTATTTACGTGTTTATACTCATCAGTTTAGTTGTTTTTTTTAACCTTTAAAAAATGAATAATCGTTCTAAAGCTTGCGTAGCTATTATTTTGGCCCATGGTTATAGTTAGCTCTTTACCCTGCTGCTCACTTTATTAATATTGTATAGAAAACTCAAGGGGGACAGCTCTAATGTTTCTTATTTAAATTACTTCCACTATCGTTCACTCTTAATTAATTCCTTTATAAAACATCGAAAATAAACATTTATCCTAATGATATATTTAATAAAATATAATATAATTCTGGTAATTTTGTGTTGCATGTTTTAGATACATTTATTTTTTATTAACACCTTAGAAGGCAAAATACTAAATCTTTATCTAACATTCCACCAAAATCAGGCATAAACAAGGAAAATTGTTTGATTGACTTTTCATGTAGACATGTAGTGATTTAATATGCCTACCATTCGGAAGGAAAGTTAGAAGCCTATTTTCTCTCTATATTAAACAGCATGGCATATAAAAACCCATTTTGAAAAAAAAAATTAAATTAACTGCGAAACACTCATACGATTTTTCTAATAGTGCAATTGTCAGATTTCAAATTGAAATGTTTTCTTAAAATGGAAATTTTAAATTAATTGGGCCAGTCAACTTTAATATATTATAGGAGATGTTAATTACATAGAATTCTTTAACATATTATAATAGTATCGCTTTTGTTTTGTACAGGTTAGTTGCAACGTTCGATAAAACTATTGAACTGACCAATAATATTGTCGATATCCCCTCCAATTCTCAGTATTGATAGAAAATCTGAATTTCATCAATACTCTTGTCAATACCGACCATCAATACATTTTTTTCACTTTACACGATCAATATTATTGTCAATACTCTAAAGTATTGTCAATATTATTGATCGTGTAAACGCCGCTTAAGAGAAAGTCGTGTGTGAGTGTTCCATACCAGCTTTTTTTTTTTATTTTTATTTATGTTTAATATAAAATTTGATGAATTTAAACTTTTTATAGAGGGATTTATAGGGGGAGGGGTGTTCCTCTATTCTGTTAACTTTATAATTAATGATATATTTTTGTGAAGTAGTCGAGTGAGTACAACCTAAGTATAAATGTAAAATTCTCACATAAATAATGTTAACATTAATATCTCTAGCAGGTTACTTGATTATTCAGTGTACAGCACATCTTATATAAAGTAGTGAAGTACTTAATGATATGATGTATAAGGTAGTCATTTAAATGATAGTGTGAAGTCCCCACCAGCCTCCATTCCTTTAAGTTCAATAGACATAAGTAGTCTTTAATATTCAAAATAAGAATACAAAATATGAAAAGGATAAAAAACGAAGCTCATTCTTTTTTAGAAGACGATGGTTATGGACGAGATGTTATGACTAAATCACCTTTGTAAAACCATTTGACCCTTAAAACTTGTGATGTTATCTAATAGAGTAACATATGTTTTATTGTGATAAGTACTTATATTGTACAGGTATCTAAATCACTCTCCTATATACGCCCACTAAAAGGGCAGTTTTTCTTCAAGAACTAAGGTTTATTTTTATTTTGTTATCTCTTATTCCATAGTATCGATCCAAATAAGGTTTTCATCTCATACCGTTTATGATAATGATAGTCGTCTCTCTTCATTTAAGATTATCTCCAGCAGTAAGTCAACCTTAAGAAATCATTAATCTATATTTCATTCATAGAAGGGAAAATTACTTTATTTTAACTTTAGTATTCCTCTTTCCTTGATGATATTTCAATTATGTTTACAAAATTTATAACACCTCGGTGTGGGTCAAGATGAGTTTTGGTCGGATATATGATGGGAGGATATGAAGTAAGTTAAGAATAATGCATTCACGTATATACGTGGGTCATCAATAAATAACGAGACAAATCGTTGTAGCTCAAAACATAGATTCATAGCTTTGTTTAATCAATAATGTAGTTTCAGTGCGTCAAGTTGGTATCTTTGTACGTATTTTCTCATCAGCTGTTCGAGAATATTTGGTATGCATAACCTCAAATGTATTTAGTTAACAATGGCGAGTCCTCTCGAGCTTAGGACCTCGGTAGAACAACGCTCATTGATTAGATTTTTAGTTGCAGGGGGTATCAAAGGTAGTGAAATCCACGAAACAATACGGTTGAAAGTGTATGGGAATAATTGTTTGAACATCGTTCGAATGTTTGCAAATGGGTAGAATAGTTTACAAGTGGCCGTGTAAGTGTCTGTGACAAACAGCGAAGTGGAACATCGGTTGAAGTTGCAACTTCCTCCCTCGAATCTCGCTTTAACGTATTATTTCAGGACAACAGGCATATTACTGTTGAAGTGATAGCTGAAGAAGTGCACGCGAGTGTTGGAACTATCCATAACATTATTCAGAATAAAATACAGTATAGGAAAATTTGTGCGAGATGGGTTCTAATAAGACAAGTTAAGGACGCCCACAAAAAAAGTGGGGTGGGAGATTCTTCCATATACCCCCTACAACCCAGACCTCGCCCCATGGACTTCTATTTGTTTGGGCCCCCTAAAAAGGCTCTAAGTGGGAAACATTTTCAGTCCAATGAAGAAGTTAAAAATCTGGTGCAAAAGTGGCTTCGAGATCAACCCAAAGAATTTTATGTGGAAGAGGCATACACAAATTAGAAGAACGCTGGGACGAGTGTATAAATGTTGCTGGGGTCTAAGTTGTTGAAAAGTAGCCAAAGTTTTGTATTGATTAAATAAATCGTTTTTGAGCTACAGCGATTTGTTTCGTTACTTATTGAATGACTTCGTATGAAGAATCACATAGTGAATGACTTAGATAGATATTATTATTATTGTAATTCGGGTGCCTAATGTCGCGGGACCTAAGCCTATGTGGCCTTTATCCCCCCGAAACCCCCCTATCTCCTTAATGAATCTCCCCCGGTAGCTTACCGGTTAATCTACAGTATCCCAAGATATCCCGAAACTCCAGCTCGCGCAGACAATCCTGCGGGAGTGATGCCCTCCCAAAAACACGAAACCTAGTTCCAGCGAAACGGGGACACTGACAAAGGTAGTGGTACACCGTTTCCCTGACTCCGTCGTCACAGTTCTGACAAATGGGACTAGACGTCCTCCCTATATTAAACAAGTGGCTGGACACCCAAGTGTGTCCAGTCACTATCCCTATCAGGGTCCTCAGACCCGTCCTACTAAGGGACAGGAGATACTCCGAAGTTCCCTGCCTACTTGTCTTTATAAATCTTTTGGCTTGGAGGCACCCCTGCGTGTCCACCCCAGCGTTTCTCCAAAACTTTCGTCTCCCAAAGTCTAATCTGTTTGTCACGAAACGTCTTTGTGACAGCCAGGGCTGGTTCAGGACCGCAAAATGGTTGAGATGATCCCTCCCTAGCCAACTGGTCTGCCCTCTCATTCCCCTCTATTCCCGCGTGTCCGGGTATCCAATAGAGGCGCACCGTACCCCTCCGAGCTCATAGTTTAGATAAAGAAAATCGCTACAGATTTATAATTAAAAATTCGTCAAGCTCACAAAATTATTGCACTGAAATTTCGAATTACAGCCTCTTTGAAATTTGAATCTTTTGTAATTATATTTTGACAGTTGTGTTTATTGCTTTCTCTTATTTCCGGAAACGTAAGTATTGTGTGATCATTACAAATGTTTTTTTTTTAATTTGAATTTCCACCGGAAATATTATATGTACGTTCTTTTGAGGTGTGTCCTGTTTATAGAAAAGAAACTTTTATGCGATTGGTTTTTAATGTATTTTGATGTGAACCACCTAAGTGAATATCCCATTCGCGGTAAGTTCAAATTTGATATTTTGTTACAATAAGTTACAGAATCCTGATGTTAAGTACCGCCACCGCATCAAAGGAAGGATTTATTCAAATCTGTGTGACTACTGGCAGATTTTCAGTTTTTTCAACTTGCTCAAAAAAGGGCTGCCATTTTCGGATACTAACTAGATGTAAATACAAGATAACACTTTTCTTTGAAACACTATTCCAGTGTTTTTGGTTTTGCGAGGTTTTTGGGGATTTGCTAGATAACTACCCCTCTATATGATAAGCTTCCAGTGCAATAACCATTCAGTTTAATATCACGGTTTTGCTATTATATAATATTAAGTTCAACCTTATGGCATTATTATTACTTTTTTTTTAATTAAAGGCGCGTCAACATCCATGGTCATTGGAGCCCGGATCCTTCTGAATGCACTGTCGGCCTCCGGACAGTGTGTTCTCTCGTTACAGACACACTGTCCCATCACCGGACCTCAGCGTGGGAGTCCAACACACTAACCACTTAGCTAATCCCTCCCCTTACATGACATTATTAAATGCCTTGCTAGAATGCCACAAGTTTAAAGAAAAATTGGTTATAAAATATTCAGCTGCAATACGAAGATATTCAATCGAAACGGCATATTCAATATGACAAAAGAGCCGCATATTAACGACAAAATATATATATTTAGTACGGACAAATTAACTGTTTCTAATGACAGTTGATACTACAGCAAATTACGTTATCCGTACAAAAAAAAAAAAATTTACTTTTAATTTTTATTATTATTAAAATAATTTTTAGGTTTAGTTGTATTTTTAATCAGTTTTTCTGTATAATTACAATAAATAATTGATCTTTATTGTTTCACTTTCTCACTCTCTTTCGACAAAAAAAGAAAAAAGTATTCTAAAAATTTGGTTTAAATATAATTGTAAATTAAGGCCTAAAAGTTGTATTAATCAACAAAAAGGATAATTCAATCAATATTTAAAAATCTGATGTGAAACACTCAGACAACTTTCTCTTACTCCAATTTTCAAAATTATAATTGACAAATTTTATAGTTAGTATATACCAAATTTAATTAAATTCGTCGGTGTTTTTATAGAGAAAATCCCAAAAACTGAAAAAAAAACTGTTCAGTAAAAACGCACTTCCGGTCATCCGATTTTTTTCAAATTCGGAATTTCAACAACATATTTAATTCTAATTAATATGATTTAGATGATAGAATTTGGTAATAAAGTGATAGTACTTTAGAGGAAAACCTAACCCTGGATCCCTTCCACCAAAAGTACTGTTAAATGAATTTTCTCGAGAAATGTTTCAAATAAAAGTGGTAGCTCTCTGTATGTGCAGTTAATATATCAAGTTTCAAGAAAATCGTTGCAGAGTAAAAAAAAAAAAATACATTCAGTAAAGTGTTACTTCCGGTTGAGGAATTTTGACTTAATCTACTTCCGGTGCCTTTAGTGATACCTATACAGAATATCAAGTTGGAAATTTCTACGATTTTTCGTTTTGGAGCTATGCTGTACATACATACATACATACATACACACACACACACAAAACATTTTCTAAAAGCCACTGTTTTGGACTCAGAGGACCTCAAAACGGACATTTCCGGTGAAAACTCGATATCGAAAATTTGACTCGATTACAATACTTCCTTTTACTAGTAGTAAGAGAAAGTAATAAATTTATATGCCAATATTATTAAAATAATAATATATAAAATTTACTTTTATAATTACATAAATTTAAAAATTAACCCATGGGGTGGTATTAAAGAAAAATAAATTCTATTTTGAAATATTTATCAAAAGGTATGTCATTTTTGGACTACATGTTTGTTGTATAGTATATACTCAATGCACACTATTATCAGGATTGCGATAACAGAAATGTAATAAAAACTGCACAACAAAATCAAGTAAAATGCATCTCGGATAATCAGGCTGCGTTGAAGGCGTTGAGTTTATGTGTATTCACTTCCAGGTTGGTGCGATGTACTTCTAGTATGGCTACCAAGGTCATTTGGGAATTTTTGGAAATGAGGAGGTGGTGGATAGGTTTGTCAAATTAGGTGCCTCTCTCCCTTGGTGTGTTTTTTTGGCACATGTCTATCAAGCTTGTAGTCATGGCCTGGAGCGTCATAGCAGTCATCTTTATGGTTGAGACCACAGTTGATTGTTGGCAGTCTAACATGCTCATTGGGAGATCCGGGCAGGGCTTTTAATGAGGGTGTGCTATATCTTTCACGAACCTTCCTCGAGCATCTGGTTAGTTTTCTCTCTGGGCGCTGTGACTTAAGGAGAAATTTCTATACACTCGGGCTGGTGCCCCGGATCCCTTTTGTAGAGAGTGTGAGACGGATTGTTTGGGCTGTGAGGAAATTAGGTACAGGACTTTTGGCCGGAACAGGATGTCGGTGGAAGCTTAGGCTATGTCCTTTCAAGGTTATGGTCCGATTTATTCTGACTGTGGTAAAACTTAGGTGGGTGAAACCCTGGCCTGGACTTTGTTCTAGATCCGGTAGGTTGTTATTCTTTTGAGGCAGCTATATGGGGCCATGGCCACGGCTTTGGATAGCGCAGGGTTTAGCTCTCCTCTCCCTTGAATAATAATAATAATAAGTAAAATACTTATGATATAACGTAGCATAACCTAACATTAGTACGAATATTCATTCATACGATATCGTTGGATTATTGAATTTTGTCGTTCATTAAAATTTTTTTTTTTATCGCTTCATTATTAAATTTACGGTCTAGAAACTTTGTCGTTCAAAAAAACTCATTTTGTTGATCCGACAAATGGTACCCTATATTCCTACTTTTAAAGAGAAGATTGAAAGTATTTAAAATTTTGGGAGAACAAACACCGCTAAAGTATCCCGTTCCAGAAAGTTTTTTGTGTTCACATTATTTTAAAATAGATGATTAGGAATTTCAATTATTAAAAAAACTAGAAATAAATATAGAATCTGATTATGGAACATCTGGGTGAGCCACTGCTACAAAGAAAAAAAAAAACTTGAAATTAAGCGTGAGACATCTAATAGTTTCTTTTTCTTGGCAAACAGTATATAAAGGTATTTCAA
Source organism: Triatoma infestans (assembly GCA_011037195.1). Taxonomy (NCBI): domain Eukaryota; kingdom Metazoa; phylum Arthropoda; class Insecta; order Hemiptera; family Reduviidae; genus Triatoma; species Triatoma infestans. The sequence goes on along the minus strand of JAAEAF010006333.1, from coordinate 75,937 downwards.
GAGAGACATTGATAAATGTGAAACTAATTGTAAACTAAAGATAACATTTTTATTAATAACAGTGAAATTGTTCGTGTTACATCTAAATAAAGCGAAATTGGCAGTTAGACAAATATAATTTTAACCTAGTCTCCGTTATTTTTAGCTTTTTATTTAGTTTAGATCTTTTTTAGCTATTTAGTTTAAAGAAAAATGTATGAAAATAAGCTAATAATAAATAATTTTTTTTTTATATATAATAAATTAGAAAAATCAGTAATTATTATTTACGATTCACCTTAGATTGTTTGATAAGAAACAAATCAAGATCTATGATTTGTTAGAGAACTGTTTTGTAAAAAAAACTATGCAATTTACTAGTCTGCCTGACGCAGTGTAACCAGAATTTACCCCACTTTAGGCCAGACAATTCCACACACTCACTCCTGGGCTGGGTGATGACGATATTTTTGGCTACCTTCCCTCTCCAGCGATTCCGAACTATCTCTTTCTTATAACTATTTAGCTAGTAATATTATACAGTACTTTTCTAGTTTCTGTTTCTCTTACTCATATCAAATTTCTGAAAATAAGTTTTGAAAGAACTGCTATTAACATTATTGAGTATAGAGGCTGCATAGAGACTGATACCCAGCACAGAGACATTAAAATTTCCATTTATATAGATACTGAGGTTCGGATAAAAAAAGAAATGCTAAAAGAATTGAAGGTCGGCTATGATCTGTCCAGCACAAAAATTAGTGGACTGAGATGCGAGAATTATCTGGGGGAATCTTGTATATAAATACTACCGGAAATGTTTCGATTCAAGGAAGTATTTCCCGGAATATTGTTGTTAAAAATGATTTAAGGCAATGTGACTCTAATCTAATCTAATCTAGAAACTCAGTGCTTCCAAAAGGAGATTCAGCACTTAGACCTCAGTTGGGCCCATTGTGCACCCCATAAAAACGCCTCACATCAGCCCTGGTATCATTAAACAACGCCAGGGCTGAGGCGAGTGAAATTTCTGATCCCGCCTTCGGCTCCAAATTTCAGGAACCGTTTGCGAGCATAATGCACGCAATAATCTCCAAGAAGGTGAAATGATGTCTCATTCTTTTGGCCGCATTTCCTGCAAAGTGGGTCCGCAGAGAGTCCAAGAGTCCAATATTATGCAAATGCTTCTTTAAAAGGCAATTCCCTGTTACTAAAAAAAAAAAAAAAAAAAAAGAAAGTGACCCTATGTCGCAGGTCGTATTCAATTTAGTATTCGAAAAAATGGCATTGCATAAGATTTCAGGGAATTCAAAGAGCAATATATACAACGGATTTTTTACAGCACTTGGTCCACGCAGATGATCTAGTTCTAGTAACAAGATCTCCTGCAGCACTGAAGGAGCATAGAGTGAATGAAAATAAGACAAAGTATATGGAAAACACCCAGAAGACTCCGTAAATATGGCTACGGCAATCTGCAAATTGGCCAATATCAAGGGCACTCTAGAGTTCAAATATCTAGGATCCTTAATGAATAACAAAAATCTGGTGAGCCAAGATGTAAAGGCAAAAAGAATTAAGGCTAGCAACAGATGTTATGCGGCTCTTCTCCCAACTTTTAGAAATACATGTATCTCCAAGAAAGCAAAACTTTTAACATAAGAAGCAGTATTGAGTACAATAGTCTGAGGCATGGATGTTGACAATAGTGGAGGGAATGAACTTAGATTAAATTTTTCTTGGAGAGTAAAAAATTTAAGAAAAATTTGTTGGACCAATTGTACAAAATGATAGACCAGAATTCCCAAGAATGAGGAATTAAAAGAACACTTAGCTGAACAGGACTTTGTTTGTACTGTGATGGATGCTAGAAACATATTTTATTTGAAAAATATTATTTCAAGAATATCCTAACATTCAAAAGGGTAAGCCAGGTAGAAGAAGTCCAGTTACTGGGAGAGTTCATGAACCTTGATAGTATTGTCCTCCTACCCCTTCTTCTCACAGGGGAGGATTTGAACGAACAATTAGGAGACAATCCTTCAATCATAGTTTGTTGTAGACACCGAAGCAGAACACATCAGGATTGTGCCAGTTATAAATTCAGCAAATTAATAAACATATTGCTGTGTTATTGAATAGCATTTTTTAAATAATATATTTAATTTAATCTACCAGTGTTTTCTTAATTATTCTTATTACTTCTCTCTTAAACATATATACTTACAAGCCCTTTTACAAAACCGCTCATGCCACAATCGCTACTACACTAATACACATCACCAATAACATTTCAGTACCATAAGATGGGCGGGCTAAAGTGGTTAGGCCACCTTTATCTGATGGGAAGAGGAGAGAAAGCATATGAAAATACACCCGAGTGGTAAAAGACCTCGGATGAAGTCCCTCCAAGATGTGCAGAAGGTCTTCAAGAGTATTGATATGGAGAGATAGAGAAGACTAGTTATTAGATAAAGAAGAAATAGTAAGTGTGAACAAAATATTTCAAAAACAAAAGTACGCAGAAAGAGTTCAAACTTGGTATCCCATTTAGATATTACCACCGCATCTGACACGAAAGTTCCGGGGCTGTAATCCAACAACCGGAAGTGCATTTTTAGTGAATTTTTTTTTTTTTTTTAATTTTTCGCGATTTTCTTCAAAAAAAAAAAACGGATCCAATAATCTGCCGTCAACGTCGAAAACTATCAACACACTTAAACACTAATCACTTTTATTTCATTTTCGCGGGAAAAATTTATTTTGGTGGGTTTCTGTGGGGACCAGTAGCGTTATGCTTTTCCCTAAATTGCAATGTAGTGGAATCGTTTATTGGATGGTCTGATCCCACCGTGATACTACAAGATGTAGAGGAATCGTTTAATGTGATTCCTATGGTATGCAGTATATGTCTTGAAGAGGGCGGAATTTAGTTTAGAGATTTTTGGAAGTTAGTGCTCGAATTATTAACACGGATTTTATAAAAATAGACTGTATTTGAACAATAATTTAAACGTAAAAAATGGTAACTATTAACAAGAAATACTTAGAAATAAATAGAAGATAAATAACTAATAAATTAGAATGATTAAGATAAATGAACTAAGATGCACAACTAAGGTAATAAGTATAAATAAAAACTGTATAGGGACGCGTAAACTGGTGCTCGTATATGAAGACGTTCTGAAGTATAATCGTATAATCATCCCCTCTTCCAATGGGGCGAGTTTATATATTAGTGTTGGCCACACTCACACCAAGACATCTGTCTTAGTGTGCGACCTTGGTTAGTTTGGTGACCACCGATTTAGGTCAGTGGCCAGCCTTAGCGGTGCTTGCTTTGATGTAAGGGTATTTACCCTTGGTTTGTTTGTTTGCCCGCGGCCTTGTCTTGAAGTCAGGCAGCTGGCTAGGCCACTAGTTGTAAATTATTCTTTCTTTGTTATCTGTTGTGAAGGTTTGACATTGCTATGACTTTGCCATGTCATTACAGCAACATCAACACAATAGATGGTTTATATCTCGCATAGCATTTTAACCAAATTTAAAGAAAATAAATTAACCAGAACTGACATTTTACAGTAGGTTTATAAGTTTTTAAAAAAGGGCTGCTACGATTTTATTTTGTTTGTTTAATGTTTGTTTAGCTAGGATATTCCTCTCAAATTCGAATGTTTTTTTTTTTTTAAATTATTAATTAGTTCTTGAGATAAAGATTAAAAATTTTTATTATTGCAGAATCATTAAACCTTTTTATATAACAATAAATTAATTTAATTAAGGTGATGATGATCATTAAATACGAGATATTTAATTACATAGATGGAAATGAATGTAAATAAAAATAAATGTAAATATAAATTATTTTAATTAAAACAAATGACAAAACAAGATTCTAACTAATTTATATGCAAGAATGTTAATGTCACACATAAGTACTGTCGGTATACGTATTTGAACCGTATTTGTACAAGATCTTTGGACATTGCTCTATATAGATACATATCTCACACTAGATCTAGTTTTTCTTGACCACATACCATTATACCATTTTGTCTTGTACGGATATAAAGTCAACAGTAGGTACACTTGCATCCGGTATAACCATTAATTTGCCTCCTTAAAAAAAAAAAGGCGCCTTGCAAGTAGAAAACTGATCTAATTTCAATATGAAAAAATCTGGTGTATGAAACACTTACGCCACCTTTTTTCTTACTGCACTTTACACAATTTCAATGGCCATTTTTCTTCAATTATTATTAATTGTTTGCTTGTCTTCAATTGTATATCATTTGGATAATCTAAACTTAAATATTACTTATTACTTCCTCTTACTCCCTTAAGTAAGAGGAAGTATTGTAATCGTGTCAAATTTTCGATTTCGAGTTTTCACCGGAAATATCCGTTTTGAGGTCCACTGAGTCCAAAAAAGTGATTTTTAGCAACTTGTCTGTGTGTGTATGTATGTGAACAGCAGAGCTCAAAATTGAAAAACTGTAGAAAGTTCAAACTTGACATTCCGTTTAGGTACCACCATAGCATCTGACAGAACGTTATCTGTCAAAATTACTCAACCGGAAGTACCACTTTACTAGTTGATTTTTCTACTTTTTTGTGATTTTCTCAAAAATGGCTCCGACGATTTTCTTGAAACTTGTTACATTAAATACACATGCAAAGAGCTACAACTTTTATTGAAAATATTTCTCCGCAAAAAATTCATTAAGGGTACTTTTGAGGGAGGGATAGGGTTACGGTTTCCTCTAAACTGCTAATTCAGTTAATTAGACTAATCTGTCATCTAAATAGCATTAATTAGGATTAAATATGTTGTTGAAATTCCGAGTTAAAAAAAAAATCGGATGACAGGAAGTGCGTTTTACTTTACCACTTTACTAAATGATTTTTTCTTTCACTTTTTCGCGACTTTCTTAAAAAATGGCTCCAACGATTTTCACGAAACTTCCATTATAAACTACACATTCAAAGATCTACAACTTTTATTTAAAACATTTCTCTTGGGAAAATTCATTTAAGGGCACTTTCAGGGGAGGGGTGGGTTTATGTTTATCTTTAAAGTGCTATCATAGTTGAAGTATACAATACTATCATCCAAACAAAATTAATTAGAAATAAATAGATGGCCAAAATTCCGAGTTTCAAGAAAATTAGTAAACCGGAAGTGCGCTTTTACTGAACAGTTTCTTTCAGTTTTCGTCAAATTTCATTAAATTTGATACACAAAGTATAAAATTTGTCAATTATAGTTTTGAAAACTGGAGTAACTGAAAATTGTGTCGGTGTTTCACACCAGATTTTTTTGGAGAAAACCATACATACACACCCCTACCCATAAAACGACTTCAAATGAACTTCGTCTTAATACAGTTATATAGTATAAAATGACAGATATTCTTTAAATTTCAAAGTTAGCTCATATCAGCTTTCATAAATTTGAGGTGGTGGAGGGTCAAGTCAAGTGCCAACCTACCAATAGAGGTAGTTAGAGAGAATGATTAAATTGTACAGTGGCCAAACAAATATTGAATAAACATTTGAATTTTAACATTTCATATAGGGGAGAATGGGGCTTATTGTTACTAATTTCAGATAACATTTTTGCACTCAAAATTGCTGAAAATTGATTGATTTTTTGTCTCATTTATTTCTACTAATTATGAATTTTTTTGAGATTTTTCAAAATGAAGTAACATTAAAAAAAAATGCAAATACTATTAAAATGCGCATACTGTAACAACGTGTCCTTCGGTGGTGGGGCTTGTTGTTTACATGCGGAGGGTAAGTTGTTACATTGTATAAAATACGTGTTTGGGTGTTTATTTTATGGAAATAAAACTGAAGAAATATGTTCAATAAACAAATTATCAGAACTTTATTTTAAAAATAATAGCAGCTTAATTATGATCTAAACATGGATTATTACAAACTTAAATGCTTGAACATTCATTCTCTTTCTATTCACTGTCACTATACCCAGGTCTAAGTTCAAGTTACAATTGTGACAAATATATCTAGCGCTATTTTTAACACATTTTGAATGGTCCCATCTTTTGCACTGCATGCATTCAACTCAATTTTCTCCCGTTTTGACTGTGACCATGGTTTTAGTCATTTCAGGCACAACCAGTCATCATCTTCTTCATTTTTTTTTTATTCTGGTTCGCATCTTTGGAGACACAGATTTTGCTTTTGTTAGCATTGCCAACTTTCAGGGTTTTTCTTGTTTTGACTTCATTTCTTTTAAGATCTGCCGTGATTTGATTTAAAATATGCAGTGGGGCAAATTGTTTCACTGTAACAACATGCTCCAACCAGGTGTAACAACTAACCCTGTTTCACTAATTAATCCGTAAACACATAGGTCAAAGAATACTAGCGCAACAACATATTGGATTGAAATTATTGTTAAGGATGTATGAATTAACAGCATAAGTATAGTATAGTATAGTATATTTTATTTTGCTTTTGGGGAAATCCCCATACAAAACAGTCAGGCTATATTTCACCATATTTACATAAGATTCTAAATTAGTAAATTAATAACTACAAATAAAGAGACAGTGAAGGTAGAATAGCATCAATTCTATTATAAATAACTAAAAGTTAATAGCTAATAGCATAACAAAAACTACAACCCAAAAATTTAAAATAAACCAAATTTACAACTTAGAAGAATAAAGGAAAATACAAAAATGAAAGAAAAATTACTAATTTCTGACAATATAAGTAAATGATGATAATAAATAAGATAAGAAAATGATGAGAAGCATTATAAAAGGTGCAATATAATTATAAAAAAGGTGTATCAAAATGAAAAGCAACTTGCATGAGAAGGCGAATGGAGAAGTCAGCGTACTTCGCAGTTATAAGTTTAACAGTAAATATTAACAATTATACGTTAATAACAATTCTGAAAGAATATATTCTAATTTAAGTATAAAGTTCAATAATAACAGAGTGACTTAATGATAGAGATAATAATGAAATTTCTATTGATTATATATATTTAATCATTTATAATAAAAGATCTAACTTTAAGGCAATTAGTAATGTAGCAGTAGAGAATCCTTATTTGGGATTCACTATTTGGGGAAAGTATAGTGGGAAACTGGTCTGGCGTTATGGAGGTAACAAAAGGGATGTAGTGGTTACGAATAGGAGAATATATTGGGCAGACAACAATTAAATGGTACAGATCTTCTTAAATATTAAGATTACAGCAAATTTCACGGGAGTAAATTAAATAGACAGAATTTTTGTAAGTTATTTTGATTTGGTAATCTCCCGATAGTTTGAGTTGAGCATATACCCTTGTTATGTTGAATTAAGATTTAGGTAAGAGTGTACCAGACTGACAGTAATATTAGCTTCATATATTTTAACATAAGATTGATTGTATTTTCCTTCATGCAGTAATTGCATATCCCTTAATTTTAAATAGTCTTTATACTTACTAAGGAATTAGTGGAGTTTCTTTTTTTAATTTAAACGGGACATTTTCTGATAACAGCATAAGTATGAAAGCCTTACCTTTAGTAGTTTTGAGATCATAGCTTTTGGTTTCAATAATAAAATGTACCTTTCACTGTGATATTTTGAGGAAAGTCACACAATGCCACCCATATGCAACAGAATCTTAGCGGGAGAACTGGTTACAACAAACAGCACTCGCATATCTTTCAACTTTGACCATTTAGGAAGTGCTTCTCTCAGTCGATTTTTTTAAAAATTACACTGTAACAACAAGCCCCACCCCACTCTACCTCAGTACCACCTAAAAACAACTTTTTCAGAAAAATGGTACAAATAAATGTTGACAGGTTTATATATCTGTGCGGTTAGTATTCAAAGTTTAAAAGGAATCGTTATAGTCGTTTTCAAAAAAAAACAACAAAAAAAAACCCTATTCGGTAAAATCACCGATTTTCTTTAACTTTGGACTCCTCCCATTGTTTCTAAATGTCTGTTAATATTATAAAGGTGGAAGAACCATACATTTTACTGAAAGCTTAAGGCTTTCTATCAAATATCAATTTTCCCAGGGAAATGTTTCAAATAAAGGTGATAGATATTTATGTGTGTAGTTAGTATACGAAGTTTAAAGAAAATCAATGGGGGCCGCTTTCGAAAAAATCGCGTTAAACTGCTAATAAAACATTCAACAAAGTCGCACATCCGGTTGATGGATTTTGTCATCAAAACTTTGAGTAAGAGAAAGTAAAAATGCAAAACAGCACCATTTGTCTATTAATAGATCAACTTAAAGCTGCTATTTTAAGTGATCATTCAAAAGAAAGGAAAGCATCATTAAGTCTGCAATATTTACTTTAAATTATTTTAATAAAAACAAAAGTCCGCTTAAAGAAAATAACAATATTAAACAAGATCATATAAGTATATTAAAACACCCACCATTAATATAATTATCTGTGTGTTAAGTCAATATTAGAATATTAGCATATAAAATTTTTCAAAGAAATAAATTACTTTAATTGTTCCTTAGAAAAATACTGCAGTTATAAATATTACATCATCTACATCACATTATAATCCCATTAATCTTATAATTAATTACTGCAATGTTTTTTAGAAATTCTCAAGTACGAAAATGATATTTTTAGTAGGCCATATATATTCGCTAATGATTGTGTATGTGTTTTTGCGGACAGTTTATCACAAAAATTATTACGAATCGCACGAACCTCACATTTTTGTAAGTACATATTTGATATTCATTGAGTTCTGACTATTCACATATTATGTCTACCACGACATTCTTTTAATTTTAACCATGACTTTAAATTTTTACTCATTGCCTTAAAATTAAATATACATATGGTGAGGACACAAGTAGGTACCACACTAGCAATTAGTAAAACTGAATACACTATAGTCTAGAAGAGAGCGCCTATAACAATGAACCAACCTGATATAAAATTGGTAATTTAAACCCATATTTTGCTCCATAAAACCATCGGAAAAATGTTTCAAATAAAAGCGATAGGCTAGCATTCCAACTGGTACACAATGGGCCCAGCATTGGCCTACGTGCTGGAACCTCCCTGGATACCTCGAGTTCTAGATTAGCATTCCAAGTTTAAAAGAAATGATTACTTCCGGTTAACCGATTTTCTTCAAATTTGGAATCCCACCAAATAAGTACCTTATCAAACCAGATAAGTACGTAGATTGTTTTAGGGTTTTTTTTTGCTTTGCGACCTGAAAAAAATCTGTTGTGCTTCTCCGAAGCCTACAACAGTGCATTGCCCTACAACCGAGCCTTAGAGGTCTATAATATAATAATAATAATAATTATAGAAGAATTTAATTTATGCCTCGTTAAAATTTAAAATAAAATCCAGGTACCTTAATAGCAAAACTTAACAAGTCTAAACTGTGGTAGAAACTGCGATTTAAATTTACTGTCAGAATTGAAACAAAATGCTCTTGATATTTGCATAATGTTTTCCAGTGTATTGCAGCGTGCAATGTAACACCAGCATGCCAATGATTTGATTTGTTTACAGTAGTTATGGGGAAGCTCTATATTAATCAGCCATACTTTCTTCTCTTCTTTTTCATTTTTCAAAGAAGGATCGCTAGTCTTTTCTAATGATTTTTAAAGCATTTCGCGATCCCTAACTTTTTAGATACTAGATGGTCGATTTCTTAGTTTTCCGTGATTTTCTCGATAAAAACATCGACGAGAGGGATATTTTAAGGGGTTTCCTGTAACGCTTCTTTGAAAAGTCCTTTTCACATTTTATAGGATAGCGTAAGTTTCTAGCCTTTAATTATATGATGAAATTAACCAAAACCGACCTGTATTAATTCAGAAAGAATCTAGCTTCTTTCATTGCTTTATGTAGCATTACGATGCAGCTTCGAAGTCCACAAAGTGTAAATGAATTTTAAGGTTAAATTCCTTCGCTTTCTCCAGATCCTGTCTCGGGATAAACAGCTGATCTGTTGTAGATCGTTCTTTCACAAAGCCACATTAATATTGCCCTATTTCTTTTTTAAAGTTAAAATTTACGATTTCGGATGTTGGAGAATATTTTGTATACTGTTGACAGGAGGGTGATATTTCTATAGTACTTACGTACAGGGCTCATTACACCCGTTCTCCATTCTTCAGGGATACCATTCTTTAGGGTACACCTACGGAGGTTTGACTATTAAATAACGAGACTCAGCTGTAAAACATTTTATTTTGATTTCATACATATTTACTTATTATCACCTTCAATATACACCCCTCCTCTATCCCTACAACGCTCTATGCGAATCTTCCATTGTTTGAAACAGTGCTGGAAGTCTTCTTCTGTCAGCTCCTTCAAGACGCGTGCCGCTTTCTCTTTCACAGCTTCAACAGACTCAAATCTTGTTCCTTTTAATGCAGATTTCACCTTAGGAAACAGATAGAAGTCGCACGGAGCAAGATCCGGATGGTCTAACACTCGGAAGCTATACCTGGCTAGAAACTTCTTGACAGGCAATGCGAAATGAGCCGGCGCATTGTCTTGGTGGAGAACCCATGACTTGTCTTTCCACAATTCGGGTCGTTTTTTCCTTATTCTTTCACGGAGTTCAGCAAGAACATGAAGGCAGTAATGTAGTCTGAGGATTAATAGTCTTTCAAAGGATTAATAGTCTGACCTTCAGGAACCCAGTGAAGGTACACAATCCCATGAATAATGAAAAAAAACAATCATTATTGCTTTGAATTTTGATTTGCTCATTCGAGATTTCTTGGCTCTCGGTGAAGTTGGGCTCTTCCACTGCATGGATTGGCGCTTCGTTTCGGGATCATAAGTAAAAAAACCACAATTCGTCACATGTTATTATCCTTTCCAAGAAGTTTGGGTCATTTTCAATGGCATTTAAAGTGTCAGTACAAAGATTTTTGCGAGCTTCTTGTTGTTCAAACGTGAGAATTTTAGGCACCATTTTGGCACACACTTTCTTCATGTTAAAATTGTTTTGTAAAAATTTGCCGTACACATTCTTTGCCAATTCCTACGAATTCCTACATTCTCAGCAATCGCACGAATACTTAACTGACAGTCAGATCGTACCAGATTACCGATTGTTTCGATATTGTCATCCGTTATTGACGTGGAAGGGCGACTGAAACTAAAACTGACTTTAATCATATCACGTTTAATTCACACAAGTTCTTGTACACCTACATGTTCATTTCAGAAATGAAATCATGTCTGGCTGTCTGTTTCCATTTTTAATACCAGTTTGATGTTTCTATAAGTTTCTTAAATTTAAAAAAAAAAACCATTGGCGGCAAACTATTTTTTTCTCTGATTGTCTGTCTTTATCTTTCATCTAATTGCCTCACTTAAAAAAATGCATCTCACTTCAAAAATTAAAACCAAGGACTTTGATTCTGAACCACACTTCAAGAATTTTGACAGACAACTTACTGCCGGATCCCATGGTGATACTTAAACGGAATATCAAGTTTGAACTTTGTTTTTGAGAAACCCAAAAAACCAGAGGACCCTAAAAGGTGTTTTTCCTGTGAAAAAAAATCGGAAAATTATGACACGATTAATATTTTCCCTTAGTAGGAATGAGAGAAAGTTAAAATTAGTCAATGATAAGTTGAAGATGTATGATTTACCATCTGTGATAGATAAATATATAAGTAAAGGATCAAACATTTGAAGAGTGAGTATAGTATGTACACTTGACTATATTGGTGGACATTCACAGCAGAACACGGAGACTAAACAAGTACTTGTGAGATGATGCCGCACAGTCTCATTTTGATGATATTTATTATTATATAACTACATATAATGAAACGATGACAAGGTTTATATTTCACACAGCATCCAGACGTGGGCTGCCCTCTCCCCTCCCTAACCCTCACTCTGTCACCTAGTGTACACATAAAATATCCAAATTTACTACAGAAGGAGAAATCTCCTTCCCCTTCTTTCAAATGTATTTCTATTTCGCTTACAATATTCCCCCCGCAATCTAAATAAACACAAACTCTCCCACCCTTTAAATGTTTGCTCCCTCTTTTACCATCCCTCTTTTATAAACAATATAAACACACTTACGCTTTTTCTTACATTTATTTATAAGTTTGAAAGAATTTATATATCCCTGATCAATCTAACGTGGTGTATTTATTTCACATTTCATTTCTTAATTAAAAAACAAAAAAATCTGTGTGATACACTCAATCAAAATTGTGATTGATTGACAAATTTTATAGTTAGTATACCAAATTTAATGAATTTCGTCGCTGTTGTTATGGAGAAAATCGCAAAAAATCGAAAAAAATTGTTCAGTAAAAACGCACATCCGGTCATCCGATTTTTTTTTTCAAACTCGGGATTTCAACAACTTATTTAATTTTCATTAATATTATTTAGATGATAGAATTGTGTAATAAATTGAAATAGCACTTTAGAGGAAACCATAACCAAAAGTCTCCTTAAATAAACTTTTCCGGAGAAATGTTTCAAATAAAAGTTGTAGCTTTTTGTATGTGTACTTGATATACCAAGTTTCAAGGAAATCCATTTGAGACATTTTTGAGAAAATTGCAAAAAAGTAAAAAAAAAATTAAAATTCAGTAAAGTGGTACTTCCGGTTGAGGAATTTTGCCAGATAACTTACTATCGGATCCCATGGTGATACCTAAACGGAATATCAAGTTTAAAGTTTCTACGATTTTTCATTTTTGAGCTATGCTGTTCATATACATACATACATACATACATTCACTCTCAGGGGCGGGTGTTGGTGTAGTGGTTATGAGCGTGGACTTGTAAGTGGGAGGACCCCAGTTCGAGTCCAGCGTATAACTGCTAAATTTTATATTTGTTTAAAAAATGTTATTAGTGAAGTAGGTGCTTCCGCTCCCATCCACAACACCTAATTTGGTAGTTGGACGTTAAGCCCGCCTGAAAAAATTAGGCATTACTTTATATTCTCTCCTTCTCTCTCACACATCACACACACATACACATAGACCATTTTCTAAAAACCACTTTTTAGGACTCAGGGGACCTCAGAACGGATATTTCCGTTGAAAACTTGATATCAAAAATTTAACACAATTAGAATACTTCCTCTTAACAGGAGTAAGAGAAAGTAAAAAGTGTATTGTGAAACACTTATTCTCACTGTTTTCAGTGAAAAAAATGTTCTTAAAATAGGTAACTTTCTCTGTAACCTCCATGGTAATTGGCATCTTGTCGTTCGGGTATAATAATGCTAAGCTTCCATACCATACCCTTCCATATCCAGTTTCTTCTTCGGAATTGACACTGGTGAATTTATTCCACTGCTTGGGATAAAAATTTAAGGATCTAGCGATCTAATTATGAGAAGGTAAACGACATGTCACGATTGTGTTATGGTTGGGTCCACAGAGCTGGATAAACATCAGAGATATTTTCGTAATAGCCTCCTTCTTTTTGTAGTCATGGACCCGGTTTCGGTCGAGACTGTGTCAAAAAAAAATTTGCTCTGTGCAAGTCTATGTTATCACATTGTTTTGACAAAAACATCCGGATGATGGTCGATCGCCTGAAATCGGTCGATGACCACAAAAAGAAGTAGCAGGCTATCCGGGAAAATATATCTGATCATTTATCACAAAACATTTTTGAAAAAGGCTTCAAGAAAAAAGTCCCCCACTCTGGGGGAGTGATGTATCCATCCAATTAAATTGGATTGATCTATTAAAGAAAATTAATAAAATTCAATATTTTCCGTGATAACCTGCATCATTTTGTTTGTGGACCGGTTCCTCCAAATCATCAGGATGTCTTGATAAAACAATGTGATAACACAAACGCCCAGAGTAAAATCAGTTACTGTTGCAGAGTTAATGTACTTCTTTATCCAGATTTCTAGAACTTATGAATATCCCCCCCCCCCTCGTTTACACCAAAATTGTTAAAAAACTCTTTTATTCTACATTTATCCCTAATTTAACTCTGGCATTTCGCTAATAAAGTCCCAGGCTTGCTTTTTTTTTAGCAGAACCTGAAATATTTTATCTGATAGAATAATTTAATAATAAATATATTACTTATAAATTGAAAAATAAATATTTGTATACAAAAATATAAAGTTTTCTTATAAAGTATATAATACTAAATAAACTAGATGTATTTATTGCGATAATAATAAACAATACACTCTTATTTAAATGTCGTATAACACATTGTAATATATATATATTTGTTTGTACGATTTATTTGATCAACTAAATAAATTAGAGAATCAACACGACATTTGAAAATAAAAAACAAGTCTGTTACTCCTTTTTTTTTTCTTCATTTTTTTTTTTTTAATTTAAAAATGTCTAGTTATATATTTAAACTGTCTTATTGTATTTCTTTGTATTCCCTTCAATTTACTTTTATTATCCTTGTTACAATTATATGTTAAAATTTCTATGGCAGTGAATTATCCATCAAGATATGGTAATTACTTTACGCTATGGGCATGTGGTTATTTTGATAATTTTTAAGTTATCTGGTATGAAACACTCACACAACTTTCTCTTACACCAGTTTTCAAAATTGTACCTAATTGACAAATTTTACAGTTTGTGTACCAAATTTGACGAAATTCGTTGGAATACGTCGAAAATCTAAAAAAAAAAAAATGTTCAGTAAAAAATGCACTTCCGGTTTACTAATTTTCTTGAAACTCGGAATTTTCGCCATCTATTTATTTCTAATTAATTTTGTTTGGATGATAGAATTGGTATAATCAACTATGAGAGCACTTTAGAGGAAAACATAACTCCCACCTTTCCCCTAAAACTGGCCTTAAATGAATTTTCCCAGAGAAATCTTTCAAATAAAAGTTGTAGCTCTTTGTATGTGTAGTTGATATATCAAGTTTGAAGAAAATCATTGGAGCCACTTTTAAGAAAATTGCAAAAAACTGAAAGAAAAGCAACTAGTAAAGTGTTACTTCCGGTTGAGGAATTATTGACAGATAACGAACATGTCAGATCCCAAGGTGTTACCTAAACGGAATATGAAGTTTCAACTTTCTACGGCTTTTCGTTTTTTTGAGCTATGCTGTTCAAACAGGATGTCTCAAGGTTTGTGGATAACGACTTTCTCTCGAAAACTAAGATAGCTAGAAAAAAAAACTAAAAAATACGTGTCCCCGTAGTTTTTTTTGTTAGAAAACCAAATTTAATTTGCAAATTTGTTTTGGTGCTTCCAGAAGCAAGATACAGGCACCAACTTCATTTTTTCAAATGGGAAGGTGTGGTTTTTATTTAAGAAATAGATTAAGAAGTAAGAAAATTTACTTAAACGGTTTTTTTCTGTGAGCGATATTTTACAAGTTATTAATGAGAAGAGAGATACATAGACATGCTCGCTCTTTCCTGCCAATTGTACCTTACGGCCGAAGAAATACATCTCTAATGGTGAAGGCCAGTTCGAGCAAGAGATGTAATAATGAGGAGTAAAATTTATAATAAAATAGTACTTTTCTTCTTATTCAATCAAAAAACCGTTAAAATATCATTTTGAAATTTCTTATAGGAATCATGTTTTCATTCATAACTTGTAAAATATCGCTCAAAGAAAAAAAAAACCATTCAAGTAAATTTTTCTTACAAAAAAATAGAGGAATCTATTTCTTAAATAAAAACCACACCTCCCCATTTGAAAAAATGAAGTTGGTGCCTGTATCTCGCTTCTGGAAGCACCAAAACAAATTTGCAAATTAAATTTGGATTTCAAACAAAAAAAACTATGGGGACACTTATTTTTTAGTTTTTTTTTTCTAGCTATCTTAGTTTTCGAGAAAAATTCGTTATCCATATACCTTCTTGGGAATACTCTGTATAGATCGACACACACTTACGCAGACTTGCTAAAAACCACTTTTTTTGGAACTCAGTGGCCCTCAAAACGGGTATTTTCCGGTGAAAACTCTGGATATCGAAAATTTGACACAGTGACCTCCAATCTTCCTCTTATAAGGAGTAAAGAGAAAGTAAAAAAAATGCTTCTGCAACTTCTCTAAATATCTAAGGTATTTGGAAATAGTATTCAAATTTCATCAACTCATACAGTATATTGCACAGGCCACGCTTTAATAGTTAGATTTTTTTTTATTTTTTTTTAAAAATTGAAATTACTTATTAAAATTAGATACTAATCTGTGTGGAAGAAATGGAATCCAACTTAAAATGATGATGATACTTTTTGCATTAATATATCGTATAAGATAAAAAATATCGCGATATGCATCTCCGTTACAAACTCATAGTACAACGATCAGTCCACACTATCTCTTGCCGATTAACGTCAACACATTTACAAGGGAATATGTAACATTACATCGCTTACTATAAGTTTTTATAATTATTGCCGATTAAATAATGCAATAGAGTATATAATTATCTCCATCAAGTGAACATTGAAACTACATCAGGGATTTAGATTTTTTTTTTTTTTTTTTTTTGTTTTTTTTTTTTTTTTTTTTTTTTTTTTTTTTTTTTTTTTTTTTTGTTTTTTTTTTTTTTTTTTTTTTTTTTTTTTTTTTTTTTTTTTTTTTTTTTTTTTTTACCCATCCTTCCATTTGATATGATTATTTTACATAAATTGAACGTTAATTTTTATTTAGTACAATAAAAAAAAATATCATTTAACATTTATTTAATATTTTTAAATTTTCCTCCCATTATTGTTGATAGAGTAATACTTAAATTGATTCAAGAACCACCCCAAAAAAAATTCAAAACAATCGTATGGTGAATTTACATTCAAAAATATCTATTTAACATAGAGGCCGTGGTTCCGCTTCACTATTTTGTGCTGATTGATTCTAATCCTTCTGTTTGTCCTATTCCATCTTCTGTTCCCATCTCACCCTTCTAGACTACGTCAACATCCGTTATTTATCTCTGCTTTTGTGATTAGCATTATATTTTTTGGGCATCTCAATTTTACCTTAATCTTTTTAAAGAACAATGTTTTTTATCCGTTCCTAGAATATGTTGGGGGATTAGTCTCTGGTATAAGCGAGATTTCTTGGAATTTGAACTTTTATTATTCTCAGAGTTAGATTCAGATTTGGATAGTAAACCGGCAATGAAAAACTCCTCAGTTCATTCGCCAAAGTTATGGAAAATAATGTTTTCAATTTTATTTTAAGGCGTGTCAACATCTATGATCACTGGCGCCCGGAGCGTTCTCAGTGCATTGCCGGCCTCCGGACAGTGTTCTCTAGTTACAGACAACATTGCCCAGTGAGTTGTAGAGGCTTCTAGGAAGAAAAATTCTAAGGGTAGCACAGCTGGACTCGAAGCCGGGTCCTCCAGTACGCCGAAAAGAATCAATATTATATTCATTCCAATGTGTCTTCAATTCTTCAAAGGTAAGAGAGAGATTGAAACAGGAAATTAAAATAGGATATTTGACTTTGACTGAATTATAGGAGCTGGGAAATATGTGTCAAATTTTTGTACATCGCTATGGCATTTTTTTTTTGTAGACCTACCAGGCAGTAATGATAGCAACCGGCCATACGAAGTTTACTCCCTCTCTGAGTTGTATAAGAGATTTGCCTAGGCTTACGACTTATTGGCTTTCTTTTCAGTAGATTCCAAAGTAGATTTGGGATTGTGGGATTTCCAAGGTGACAAAGCAGACTTACCGGCTAAAGAAGGGTGAGTGACTCTTCTAGTTCAGAAGACAGCTTAAAAGAGAGTCAAAAACCATTTGAAGTTCTAACTAATGCTGTTCTAAAGTTAACGTGGGGGAGAAATATCTTTTTTTAAGAATCTATCCAAGTCAATTGGAGTGGTTCTCGATTTCCGTCTGTTAACCAAATTTGATTGCTTAGAATTCATACCTGAACTGGAACGGAATCGCGGGAAACTTTAGACAATTGCCAATTATGCTTAGACTTTTGGGGGCCTTAAAGGGTCTTAGTTCTGATAAGAATTTTGTGATCATATATAACGGCTTCTAAAGCATGAAAAAAAAATTATTATTATTATCATTATTATTGATTGGCTACAATTTTTTTTTCCCAAAGTTTGGTTCTTTACCGGCCATCATTAGATAAACATAAGTAATTAGATATATGTGCAAATACCTTAAACTAATTTAAAATCACAAAAAACATGTTAATCACATTTTAATTTCTGAATACTTTAACTTATTGAATACTTATTTAAAAGTCTTCCAAGGTTTTTATCCTGTTGGAAAGTAGATCAAACCATGTTCTTAAAACTTGGCGCCTTTACAGGTGATTCAATCTTATAATACGAGCAACACTCCAACACACTCAATTCTGTAAACACACACACATATACACAGGGGCGGCTTAACCTATAGTGCAGGGTGTGCAATGCACACGGGCGCCGCCGTCTCAGGGGGCGCCGCGGCGCTCCCTGAGGCAGCTAAGTGCATCGTCTTGGACCATCATGATACAACAATGATATGAAATTAGCGGCCAGCCAGCGCGGTGGCGGCAGTTATCAAACGCGAGCGCCGTATGGGCGGCTTCTTTTTCGAACATTTTGTTTCAACTCGAAATAAACCTTATTTCACGTATTTAAAGTTTAGAAGCGGCCAGACAGCGCGGCGCCGGTAGTGCGGCGGTGTCAAACGCGAGCGGCTCCTTTTTCGACCATTTTGTTCAACTTAAAATCAACCTTATTTCACGTAATTAAAGTTGCGCCTTGTGTTGTAAGTTCTATGGGCAGCGAAACAGAAATTCGATACATTTCGCTTTTATTTCGCTGTCCATAAAACTTAAAACACAAGACGAAACATGAACTATCGCGGTTCGCCGCTTAGTTTCGCAACAGAGATGTGCTACAGGCATAAAAACACTGAGTGTTATTCTGCCGTCATAAGAAGAAAGGCCGTAACTAATACCATACTGTAAGCTATACCTACTTATAAAATGGCTTGTTGGAATATGAAAAAACTTTCTTGTTACGACGGCAAAGTTAATAGTTATAGCCGCGGGGGGGGGTCAGGCCTAGGGGGCACGCCAGGGTTTCATTGCACACGGGCGCTACACGAGCTAGAACCGCCCCTGCATATACATTCCAGAAGTAAGGCCTGAAGGTATATTCGTAGTAAGAAACTGCAAGAATGGCTTTGCTGATGGCCCACTATTCTACTGTCGTAGGTCCTACTGTTTTTTGCAGCTTGTAACTCTTTTCTATTTACTAATATGATAACTTGCCCATACCGCTTAGGCAAGCCAAGAAAAGAATTCATAGTTCACTGATTCATAAAGAATCCTTGGGGTCTTGGTGTTCATGTCAGATAGAATTAAGTGATAAACAAATTAAATAATGTAATATTTTTAAAATTTCATGTTTGTTCCTTTCATGTAGACAACTCTTTTAATATAAACTAACACACAACCAAAAAACATGAATGGTTTCCAATAAAACTTTTAATAATAAAAAAAACGTTATGCGAACAAGCAGTCCAATTTGCCAGTGTTGACAACATGATTTCACAGAATGAACTTCTTTTTTTCTTTCTTTTTGTTTGTTTTTGTGTGATATTTATACAACTTGGTATACAGGACTGACAATGTCAGAGTGAGACTGTTCGGACACCTGGTCAACTTGATGTGGTGACATTTCACTTCTCGCCATTATATTTCTCTTATTCGTCTTTGGGTGGCTTTTTTTTTGCCTTTCTTTCTGTCCCCTCTCTTTTTCACAACTCGCTGTGTTGGCTATATTTCTTCTTTTTATTTATTTATTTATTTTTCGCTTCTCCTAATATCCAACTTCATTCATGATTTTTATTTCTAAAACTGACTTTAATCACGTTTAATTCACACAAATTCTTGTATATCTAATATTGTTCATTTCAGAAATGAAACCACGTCTGGCTGTCTGTTTCTATTTTTATTACCAAGTTTAATGTTTCTATACGTTTCTTAATTTTCAAAAAAAAGCCATTGGCAGTAAACTCTATTTTTTCACTGATTGTCTGTCTTTATCTTTCATCTAATTGCCTCACTTAAAAAAAAATGCATCTCACTTCAAAAATTAAAACCTCATATTTTTTCCTCACCGGGTTTCCTAAGAAGTGTTTATATAAACTTTCGATTCAGAAATAAAACGCATGACATCTCTCTTATTTCATAAAATAGTCTACTAGGATAAAGTTCTTCTTTATATTTCTTACTTTCTCTTGCTCCTCCTAGTAAGAGGAAGAATTTTGTAATCGTGTCAAATTTCCAATATCGAGTTTTCACCGGAAATATCCGTTTTGAGGACCCCTGAGTCCAAAAAAAAAGTGGTTTTTAGAAAATGGTCTCTGTGTTTATGTGAACAGCATAGCTCAAAAAACGAAAAACCGCAGAAAGTTGAAACTTGATATTCCGATTAGGTAACAGCATGGGATCTGACTGTACGTTACGATGTGTCAAATTTCCTGAACCGGAAGTACCACTTTACCAGTTTTTTTTTTACTTTATCGCGTTTTTCTCAAAAATAGCCCCGACGATTTTCTTTAAACTTTATATATCAATTACTAATACAGCAAGCTACAACTTTTATTTGAAACATTTCTCTGGGAAAATTCATTTAAGGGCAGTTATGAGGGAGGGGTGGGGTTAGATTTCCATTTAAAGTGCTATTTCAGCTTATTAAACATTTCTATCATCTAAATATTGTTAATTAGAATTGAATATGTTGTTGAAATTCCGAGTTTGGAAAAACACGGATAACCGGAAGTGCATTTATTACCACGTTACTAAATGGTTTTTTTTCACTTTTTCACGATTTTCTCAAAAAATGGCTCCGACGATTTTCTTGAAACTTCTTATATAAGCTAAACTAAACTACCAAAGATCTACTACTTTTATTTAAAACATTTCTCTGGGAAAATTCATTTAAGGGCAGGTACTTTTAGGGGAGGGGTGGGGTTACGTTTTTCTCTAAAATGCTATCATAGTTGATTATACAATTCTATCATCCAAAGAAAATTAATTAGAAATAAATATATGTTCAAAATTCCGAGTTTCAAGGAAATTAGTAAACCTAAAATGCGTTTTTACTGTACAATTTTTTCAGTTTTCCACGAATTTCATTAAATTTGGTACACAAACTATAAAATTTGTCAATTATAATTTTGAGAACTGGTGTAAGAGAAAGTTGTGTGAGTGTTTCACACCAGATTTTTTTAAATTAGATAACTTTCACAGTAAAACGTGCCATTTGTCCCCTAGTTCATGTGCACTACATCTTATTACTATGCGTTGATACAGTTATATTATCTTCACTGTATATAGAGAAACATACAAACGTCTACTCGATGATTTCTCCTTACCTGCACTGTTGTAAGTCATCTTATTTATTTGTTGCTGATTTTGCAACCGTACTAGCAGTTGTTTTCTTACACCTAAGACGTGGAAACCACATACAAGGCTAGAACAAAGCAAAAAAAAAAGTTACAACCTAATCAAGCGGCTGCTGGGCAGGCGCTCGAAACTAACTTTAAATAACAAAGTACTACTGTAAAACCAATTTGGACATACGCACTCGAGTTACGCTGCTCAATTAAGCGTTCCAGCATCCATCGTCTCCAAACCCTACAATCCAAAATATTCCGTTATATAACAATGCTCATTTTTATGTTTCTAACCGGAAAATCCATTCCGTTCTCCTGATTCCATTTAGAAGTGAACTAATCCAAATATATTATCGCACGTATCACACCTGTCAGAATTACTTTCACGTTTATTCGGTTGCCTCACACAAAAACTTGATACTAAGATGCGGATTCTAGAAACAGAAACAGTAGTATTAATAGTAAGAAATCGGCTAGCGCTTCCGTTTTTGGAGTGAGCAATCAGTGACAGGAATAATGTTGATTCAACGTCGTATGTAAATTGGGAAGCTACAATTAGGAATGGATCGTGATTGCGAATAGAATTGTACTGAGCTACTACCTCCAATTAACATTAGAGTACCTAGCTTCACTAACATTAACCACATTAAGTAACAAATTTTACTTAAGATAAGTTTAGTTCAATATATATATTCTTATCTTCTTCATACATATAAAACAGAAATGTCCTGACTGACTGACTGACTAATTTGTTAACGCAGAGCTGAAACTAGCGAATCTATACTCATGAAATTTGGACGGGCGTTTCTTTTGTGACGTAGAAATTCGTAAGAAAGGATTTTTAGAAATTCAATCCCTAAGAGAGTGAAACGGGGTGTCAAAGTTTGTATGGAAAAAGATAACATAACACGCGAAAGAAAGGGGGGTGCAATTAATAATTTAACACATATTTAAATTAATAATTAATCTAGAAATATCTACAAAGCGTAGTAATATTTGGAAAGTTGTAGTACGAATTTCACATGGACTAAGTCGCGGGCAAGAGTTGATAATATCATAAGTATATAGGCTGGCCAATCCAATACTCATACTCTGAAGACAGAATGGTTGTAATGCTCTAAACGACTAATTGGAAATAATTGGTTCACTCTGTTTTTATTTTTTTACATTTATCAAGATGAGCGTCTAGAACATAATCACGATATTACTTCGAAAAAAACACGGAATATTTTAATATTAATAAATGTTCCTAATCTTTATTTAGGGATGATAACAGTTATGATCTTAGTAGGAGGACTGATTCCATTTTGATGTAAGCTGGCTCTAAGGCTGATGACGAAATGTATGCTGGGTATTTAATATTTCGTGCCATATCTCGGTAAGGTTAGCACCTCGGTTAGGAAGACGCGGAGTGCATAACTCCAGAATAGTCATGTATTCGGATAGCCAGGCTGATTGCGGGCAATTGACTCGTGGAAGATCAGCTCAAGGCTGGTGTGGGATTGCCTGGGTGCGCTTAGGGATATTAGTAGTCATAATAAGGTCTTCCTGGTTTAGGTACCTGGGCATTCGGGTCACCGAGGTAACGAGGCGGCAGATCGTTTGGCCCGGGAGAATTCCATTGGAACACTTATAGGGCCGGAACCGTTCTGTGGTATCTCAAGATGCCTCAGGAGTGCATCCATCAGGATATGGATGCACGACCGATCAAGGGAATGG
>JAAEAF010006333.1:0-44471 GCA_011037195.1 Triatoma infestans | reverse complement strand
ATTTTACACATGTTTGAATCATTTTTTTTTTACTTTCTGTTACTCCTTAGTAAAGAGGAAGTATTACGATCGTATCAAATTTTCGAAACTGAGTTTTTACCGGAAATACATATTACGATGACCCCTGAGTAATTTTCTCGAAAACGGCTCCAACGATTATCTTTAAACTTCGTCATATATTGTGTACACACATATATACCTATCACTTTTATTTGTAACATTTTCCCGTAAAATTGATTTTTTGGGGGAATTATGGGGGAAATGAAGCGTTAATCGTGTCTATAAAGTACCACTTCAATACAATACCTACTAGGGCAAGATGAAAAGTTCTCGGCCTAGCCCATAGATAGCACTGCTACAAGAAATTACTGTTTTGTTATGTTGGCACACTTGTTGCAAAAGTAAGTACCAAATGTGAATTAGATCGACAATAGTTTGTTTTATATGGCTGTTTAAAGTAAGCGTCTTGTTGTATGTTTTTGACAAAATGAATATACATGAATACTGTTCCGTCATAAAATTCTTCGTTTTGTATGGTTTTTTCGCCAACAGAAATTCATCCAAAGTTGGTGAAAGTTGTATAAGAAGACTGCACCTTCTTTATGAATAGTAAAAAAAATAGGCTGCTAAGTTTAAACGTGGTCGTACATCAATTGAAGTTGATCCACGTGAAGGACGGCCAGAAACTGCAAACTACCGAAGAAAATATCGAGAAGGTACACAATTTCGTTCCAGATGGTGATTTCGATTAAAGGTGTATGAGATAGCTAAGGCTTTAGGCATCTCAGAAGAAAGGGTACGGCACATTTTACACGAAGAATTCAGTATGAGAAAGCATTATGCAAGACCGGTGCCGCATTTGTTAAATGCTGATCACAAACAAATGGGTATCACGTTTTTCAGCAATCTTTGTGCAGTATTAAGAAGAATCTAATCGATTTTCTGCGTTGAATTTTACGATGGATGAAACGTGGTTTCACCACTTTATACCTGAGTAAAAACAATAGCTCAAGCGTAGGTAGACTAGATGGCTCTGCACCGAAGAAAGCAAAGACAATTGCATTGGTTGGAAAGTTATGGTTAGTGTTTTTTGGGATTCCAAAGGGATTCTTTTAATTAACTACCTACCAAAGAGGCAAACAATTAAATCATACTATGCACATCTTCTTGACCAGCTAAATGAAAAAATTAGAGTGAAATGGCCTGGTTTGCAAAGAAATAAAAATCGTCTTTCACCAGGACAATGCACGCGCGCCCACAAAGGCAACTTTGGCAATGGGAAAATTGAGGGATTCTAAGTATGAATTGTTGGAACATCCTCCCTATTCGCCAGATTTTACTCCTCCCTCTGACTTTCAATTATTCCCAAACCTTAAGAAATTTGTGGCTGGAAAACGTTTTGGGGAAGAGGTGAAAGTAGCAGTAAATGGACATTTTGAAGTGCTTCCAGAATCGCACTTCAGGGACGGAATTCAGTCATTGGAGAAAAGTTGGACAAAGTGTATTGAACTAAAGGGAGATTACATTTTTAAAATTATATGCACTTTTCAAATAAAAAAAAACTCATTTTTACTACTAGTTCAAGAACTTTTCACCTTTTCTATCAATTTCATTAGAAATAGATATAGAGATAGAAATTTATTGCAAAGTGCGTATTGTATTATATGTATTGTTTGTAATATTGTAAGGCAGAAATAAAGTGCCGACCAATAAAAATGTCTTCTCAATCAGAAATAATTAGCGGGGTAATTTCTTTTTTTTAGGGACTTCTGAAGGAACAGTAGCGTCTAGTCTCTACAATAACCACTTCAGTAGAATGTATGATTCTGAGACCTATAAAATATTAATATAAATTAGAAGCATAGCTAGAATTCCAAATCGGAAGGAAATCGATTAATAAAAGCAGAAAGAGCAACCGTACAGAATAGCTGTTTGAGTTTTTTTTGTGGGAAATAATCTCGAAAACAACCAGTAACCATATCACTATTAATTGAAACATTTATCTCGATAATTTTTTTTCTAGTAAGTTCAGAGAAATTTGCGATCTTTAATTTCAAATTTTATTTGTGTTTAAACAAAATGTCTTTGGCGCTATATTCAGTACTACAGACAATGTATTCACTCTTAACTATAACTAGCCTTGGTTAGGCAAATATTACCCCCACCATCTCTCTCTATATTTAATTTAGGGCAAATGAATATAATGTCCAAGTTTAAATATAAAATTTGTTACTTTTTATAATTGTATTTAAGTGGCGTTAAGAGAAAGTGGTGTGAGTGGTGTCACTTGTATGTACAGATCAATAAAATATAGGGCACAGTTTCATAGTTATTATTATTGAAGTGAGAAGGAGAAAGTTTAGAGAAACAATGAATTAGTAATAAGAAATAAACTAGATGATATGCTGAACAGTGTATAATGAATAGAACACATAAATTGCCAGGATTTTACAGTCAAATAGAAGTTAAGGTACCGAGAGAATAATAAAGAGACAGACTGGCTGAGTAATAAGAAGGTACATTGCTGGCTGGATGAACCGTTGTAAATCAGTCTTGACTGTTCTGTTCTCGCTCTATGAATCGAACTCTCCCTTCTTAATCTAGCCTACGTTGGTAGTAATATTATTATTATTTGTCTGTGGGGAGGGGACCAAACCCTAATCTAACCAAAGCCTCACTTGGCCCATATAGCTACCCCAAGAAAATCAACAACAAACCGGGTCTAGAACAGAAAATCCAGACCCGTATCTAATCCATCTAAGATTCACCGTAGTCCGAATAAATCGGACAATAACCTTAAGCGGAAATAGCCTAAGCTTTTCCACAGACATCCTATTCCGACCAAAGGTCCTGAACCTAATTTCTTCACAACCCAGGCAGTTAGTCATAAGATGGATGGATGTTTCCTCCTATGTCTCACAGACTCTACAAAATGGATCCGGCATGAGTCCCATTATGTAGAGATGTCTCCTTAAACCACAATGTCCAGTAAGAGATCCAACCAGATGCCTGAGAGAGCTCCGTGAATAACACAGTAACGTCTCACTAATGGCCTTGTCCGGATCCCCGATGAGCATTTTCGACTGCCGAACACCAACTGAGCTATCCATAAGGATGAATGCTGTGAAGTTGTCCATGTCTGGAAGCCTGACAGACATGTGCCAGAAGACACGCCAACAGCAGGCTCGGGACCAATAAAAGGAAGAGAGGCGCCTAATTTGGCAAACCTGTCCACCTACTCATTCCCAAAAATTCCCATGTAACCTGGCACCCGGACTTGAAGCACATCCTTCAGAGAAGAAAGCTCTTCCAGTCGTTTAGAACATTCTAACACCAACGTGGAAGTGAAGACATATGAACTCAGCGCCTTCAGCGCAGCTTGGCTGTCCGAGCAGATACAAACACCTTTCAAGTTAGTGTTACATACCCTCTCGTTCAAGAAACAACAAAGAATAGCATAAACCTCAGTCTGGAAGACTGTGGTCCATTCACCAAGATATACTGCCAAATGATCGCCGGTC
This sequence comes from Triatoma infestans, assembly GCA_011037195.1. NCBI lineage: Eukaryota > Metazoa > Arthropoda > Insecta > Hemiptera > Reduviidae > Triatoma > Triatoma infestans. The sequence continues at coordinate 40,950 of JAAEAF010006333.1, read as the reverse complement.
TCAAAAAAAGACCGCAGCTCCAGATCTACCATCCATTCTGGAACCGTCTGTGTAACACCGGAAATAATTATCAGGTATCACACCAGACTGACCCAATTTTGACCAGTCTTCCCTAGAAGGTAACCTGACACTGTAAGAATGCTCGAAAACAAAAAATCTTCAATATTCTATCAGAAGGAAAACCTGTAATACGGACCTTCAAAAGCATCTAGCGATGAATGGTAGAGTGACCATATATCGCTTACCATATCGGGTAATAACTAACTTTTGATTCATATAATGTCTGCTTCTTCGTTCTTTTGATCCTATGATTCGGATCTCGTTACATTATCGTTTCTCAATACAATTATTGGAGTCGATTATTTCTATTTATTAAAAATAATACTGTTTTCACTATTCGTAGTTTGATCTGTGATCTAGATATATATAGATAACCGTACGAAATATTTAGTTAAATACTCCCATTTTACATTTGATTTAAATATAAAACAATTGACCAGAATATAGAAAACAGAACAATCATATCTAATCATGTATGAATCTTTGTAACATCAATGAAGAAGGCCAGGGACTTAAGGGATTTTATTCAAAATTTAAAATTATTCAATCTTATATTAGAATTTCAAAAATATTCTTAAAGCGCACCGATCCAACTAACTAAACCAGTAAGTAAAAAAAGGAAAAGAAATGCGGAGACAAAAACAGTGTATGGCTTAGTAATGGTCCTATTTCAAGTTGGATCAAGGCTGGTAAAGCCGATTCAATGAAACGTGAACATCATTTTAATTGTGTGACTTATTTTAGTTGTTTAAATTTTTTTTTTTTTTTTTCTTAAGTCATTAGTTTAATCTGGGTGTACTATGTTTTTATTTTTTTTTTTTTTTTGTGGCTTATATTTTATTATTGAAAATATTTATTAGGATGTTATTTTAATTAAGGAATAGTAAATAGTTCAGTATAGAAAAAAACTTTCAATTTAATTTTTTATGAAATACAATTCGAAAAAGTATCTCTAGGAAGTTCTCTCATTATCAGATTTATGGTCAAATGGTCTTTAATTCGGAATTTTTAGTAAATATACGTTGTGGAACATAAATTTAGTAAAATGGTGAAATCATTCAGTATTTTGCATTTTAAAGAAAAGCCTGAGAAAATTCTTTTACAATAATTTTCTCGAAACATTAATTACTTTCTCTTACTCCTAGTAAGAAGAAGTATTGTAATCGTGGCAAATTTTCGATATCGAGTTTTCACCGGAAATATCCGTTTTGAGGTCCCCTGTGTCCAAAAAAGTGGTTTTTAGCAAATGGTCTCTTTGTTTGTGTGTGTGTATGTGAACAGCATAGCTCCAAAACAAAAAACCGTAGAGAGTTGAAACTAGATATTCCGAGTTTCACTAAAAAATCGGATAACAGGAAGTGCGTTTACATTACCACTTTACTAAATGATTTTTTTTCACTTTTTCGCGATTTTTTCTAAAATGATTCCGACGATTTTCTTGAGACTTCTTATATAAACTTAACATACAAAGATCTACAACTTTTATTTAAAACATTTCTCTGGGAAAATTCATTTAAGGGCACTTTTGGAGGTGGGGTGGGGTTATATTTTTCTCTAAATTGCTATCATAGTTGATTATACAATTCTATCATCCAAACAAAATTAATTAGAAATAAATAGATGGCCAAAATTCCGAGTTTCAAGAAAATTAGTAAACCGGAATTGCTCTTTTACTGGACAGTTTTTTTTCAGTTTTCGACGAATTTCATTAAATTTGGTTCATAAACTATAAAATTTGTCACTTATAATTTTGAGAACTGAAGTAAGAGAAAGTTGTGTGAGTGTTTCACACCAGATTTTTTTTTTTTCTTTATATAGATATAATATGAACAATAAATACAAATATACAAAGTACAATTATGTACAAGTCAATATGGTATGTACAAAATTAAATAGTAAGGTATTCATCTACATTGATTGATACTTTCTGTTACCTGGTGAGATGAATTGTGCCAACGTCAAATTTTTAAAATTGAGTTTTAACCGGAAATAACATGTTTTGTGTTCCCCTGAGTGCGATAAAATTATTTAAACGTTCAAGATTATTAGTAGATAAATCTATACGTATATGTAATGTATACATCACTTTCTTTCTCTTACTCCTAGTATGAGGAAATATCGTAATAATGTCAAATTTTCGATCATTTTCTACACTATGGACTTGACCGTTTTGAAGTCTCTCCTGAGACTAAAAAATTGGTTTTTAGAATATGTGCCTGTATGTGTATGCATGTGAGTGAACAGCATAGCTCAAAAACGAAAAATCGCAGAAAGTTTAAACTTGATATTCCGTTTGGGTATCACCATGGGATCGGACAGTAGTCAGCGGTCTAAATTCCTCAACCGGAAGTACCACTTTACTGAATTTTTTTTTTTTTTTTACTTTTTTGCGATGTTCTTAAAAATGGCTCCAGATTTCCTTGAAATTTAGCATAACAGCTACACATACAAAAATCTACAATTTTTACTTTATATATTTCTCGGGAAAATTCATTTAAGGGTACTTCTGGAGGAGCGGTGGGGTGGGGGTGGGGTCTTGGATTGTCCTGTAAAGTATTATTTCAGTTTATTACACAATTCTACCATCTAAATAATATTAATTAGAATTAAATAGGGTAAAGCTAGGAGAGATGACGCACATTTCAAACTTATGCCCTGTATCAAAATATAGGAGATATATTAAAGTGCTGATGCTCATAAAAACATATGTCAACTACTATTATCTACAAAAAATAATGTTATTTTTCAAAATAAAGGCATTCTCATTTATTCCAGAAACAAAATACAAATACACTACATTTGGCCGTCTCTCCTACTATGGTAGGATAGATGACGCACCATAGGTAGGAAATCTCTCTTCTGTGAGTGAAGGTAACATGGTTGATCGACATGAAACTTGGTAAACACTATGTCTACGAGTCCAATTTTAACGACAGCTGGAAATCTTTTATTTCAATGCAATTAATATAGTATATATAAAATTAAAAAAAATTACTAAGCGTTATGAAAATTCAGGTATAGCTGATGCGTATATACGAGGCATGTCCAGTAAGTAAGTGTACTGACTTTTTGTAGGTTACAAAAAGTTTTATTTGAACAAAAAAATTACCTGGTTACATTAGTACATATGTAAGCTATTTTTCGACATTCTTCTCAATGCAGGTGGTGAACCGGGGTATTAATTTTTTGATGCCTTCCTCGAAGTAATTTCCCGCCAATCCCTTTGTCCACTTCTCCACCTCCCCGTTCACCTCCTCATCCGTTGAAAACCTTTTTCCACCCATGTGCAGCTTCAGGGAGGTAAAGATAGTAATCTGAAGGTGCTAGGTCAGGGGAATGCGCGGAATGCACGAGGCAAGCAGTTCCTTCGTGGCGTTGGCCGTGTGTGGTCTGGCATTGTCGTGCAGCAGGCAGACTCCCTTTGTCAGCATGCCTCTCCTTTTGTTCTGAATCGCCCTCCGCAATTTTTTTAGGGTCTCACAGTATCTTGCAGAGTTGATGGTCTCCCCTTGAGGCATATATTCAATTAAAATTATGCCTTGACAGTCCCAAAACACGGATGCTATGATTTTCTTGGCTGAAATTGTGGTTTTGAACTTTTTGGCAGAGGGTGAAGAGGTGTGACGCCACTGTTGAGACTGCCTTTTGGTTTCAGGTGTGTAGTGTGCAACCCAAGTTTCATCTCCAGTAATGATGATGCGGAGAAATTCATCTCCATGGAGTTTGTAGCGTCTCAAAAACTCTTGCCCGACCTTGAATATTTCACACTTGGCAGGAGATTGGATTGACATTTTTCACGAAACGTATTGTCGCGTCGATAGTTCTCAACGTACTGATCTCGAACCGGTCTCGTTGCGGAGGGGAGGAATCAGGCTACACGATAGTGTAGCCAACATGTCGAAAACAAAATCCCTCCGGCCATGAAAGCCTCAGTGCACTTTTACTTACTGGACATGCCTCGTATGTTCGCGGAACACAGAAGAACACACAAAATAACTGAAGAATTTTTGCAATACATTCGTTTCTGATCTCTCTACTCCTGGACTAACTTCCATGACGCCACGTGGTGACAAGCAAGAGAAGCAAAGCGTGCGTCTTTTTTCCTACCCCCGTCATATCACCTAGCTTTACTTTATATTGTTGAAATTCTGAATTTAAAGAAAATCAGATGACCGGAAGTGTGTTTGTTTTTACTGAGGAGTATTTTTCAATGTTCTGCTATTTTTCTAAACCTGCTCCAACGATTAGTGCGATTAATTTATTTCATAATTTATACTAAAATTAAAAATTCAATTAAAAAAAAAAGTTTGGTGTAAACACTGAAACTACTTTTTCTTTTGCCTGCAATTTACATAGTTGTGATTTATTTAATTATTTATATGGGTATTACCCATTTGGAAAATTTCACATACATATAACTGTAAATGTAATTAGCTCAACAACTTTATTGTGGTAATTGTGGGCGGAGTTAAAATGACATCTCACTGGTATTAGAAGAAAGCTTTGGCAATTGGCGGAACTTAACGATCGTTCTGATCTCCCTAACTAAGATATGTAGTATCACTGCCTCTATCGAAAACTAATTAGGCCAAAAATATTAGCGTACATTCAATAAAACAGATTTTCTTCAAACTCTGAAGTTTGACAACAGATTAAATGCATATTTTAACATAATATAGAATTTGTAATGTATTGAAATGACAGTTTAGAGGAAAGTATTAACGTCACCCCTCCCCCCTCAGAATCGCCTTAATTGAATTTTCCCGGAAAAATGTTTCAAATTAAAGTTGTAGCTCTTTTCATGAATAGTTGGTATTTCATTTTAAAGAAATCTTTTGAGCCGTTTTCTAGAAAATCGATAAAAAAACTGAAAAATGATTGAGTGAAATGGATTCAGTTGCCCTCAAAAACATATATTTCCGATGAAAACTCAATTTCGAAAACTTGACTTCCACACTCTACTGTAAGTGCCGGAGGCCGGGCAAGAGTTTTTGAGACCCTACAAACTCCATGGAGATGAATTTCTCCGCTCCATCATTACTGGAGATGAAACTTGGGTTGCACACTACACACCTGAAACCAAAAGGCAGTCTCAACAGTGGCGTCACACCTCTTCACCCTCCGCCAAAAAGTTCAAAACCACAATTTCAGCCAAGAAAATCATGGCATCCGTGTTTTAGGACTGTCAAGGCATAATTTTAATTGAATATATGCCTCAAGGGGAGATCATCAACTGTGCAAGATACTGTGAGTCCCTAAAAAAATTGCGGAGGGCGATTCAGAACAGAAGGAGAGGCATGCTGACAAAGGGAGTCTGCCTGCTGCACGACAATGCCAGACCACACACGGCCACAACGCCACGAAGGAACTGCTTGCCTCGTTTAAATGGGATGTCCTGAACTGGTTTTCAACCGACGAGGAGGTGAAGGGGGAGGTGGTTTAAGTGGACGAAGGGGTTGGCGGGAAACTACTTCGAGGAAGACATCAAAAAATTAATACCCCGGTTCACCACCTGCATTGAGAGGAATGGTGACTATGTCGACAAATAGCTTACATATGTACTAATGTAACCAGGTAATTTTTTTGTTCAATTAAAAATTTTTGTAACCTACAAAAAGTCAGTACACTTACTTACTCGACATGCCTCGTATATACGCATCAGCTATATCTGGTGAATACCTGAATTTTCATAATGCTAAGTAAATATTTTTTCTCGTTTTCTAGAAAATCGATAAAAAAACTGAAAAATTATTGAGTAAAATGGATTCAGTTGCCCTCAAAAAAATATATTACCTTCTGAAAACACAATTTCGAAAACTTGACTTCAGCAATTACAGTAGTAAGTGAATGTAAAAAAAAAAAAAAAAACTTTAAATTTGAGTACGAACATTTAGATGAGTCCCCTGAAACGATTACGCGAGCCACTCAAGTGAGATCACTATTCACATAGTAACATTTCCGAATTAGATAGATTATTTATTCGTAAAATTAATATTTATAATTTTTTATAAATAAGTGTAAAGTTAGTTACGATGTATTTTTTAGTACACATCTCTCTTTTTATTTAAAGTACAAAAAAAAAAAAAATAAATAAAGTGTACAATTTGAACTTCCCACGGTGTTTAGAATCATACAAAGGTGTGTAAAGAGCACCAATCTTAACTGTACTTGGACCCAAACATGATTCAGCATGAACTCAACATACACACGTCAAGTGTAACCTTCAATTTAAATGGTGTCAACTGTTTGTATACAACTTAAAGAAAGGGGAGAGTTTTTCATCCATTATTTTTTTTCTTTTTTGAACAAGATCAAACCAAAGTTACATAGATTTTGACCTATGTTCTCAGCAATCATTTTCAACACTATGGACTTGACCGTTTGTATACAGTACAATGGTATTTAAAAAAGAATAAATATGATAATAATAATAATAATGGCTACAAAGACCTTTAGCTTCTTCTTTTTTTTTTGTTTTTTAATAAAAGGTTGGGAAGGTTATTTGGCTTGAATAACTACATCAGATCAATTGATCTAAAACAGGTTATAATAAAAGCTTAAATTGATGAGTCCATTGTGAAGTTTTGCTTAGAGTTCAAGGATATATTCATTAATATTATACTTTCTTTAGTATTTATAATTAATGTTCTTTTTTTTTGCCAACTTTAATCTAGATCAGCGCGAGTGAATAATCCTCAGTTCTTGTGTTAGGTCCACAATATAAGAAAACATATTTTGAGATACAGTGCTACATTTTCTGGTTAAATCATTTCTTCTCAGAGAAAAAAATGTGTCTCTCAATCAATTGTGTATTGTGTTTAAATCAAATCTGTAAATATAGTTAGCAATGGCGGCTGATGCATGCGACACTGCAGCAGCCCCAAAAAATAACTATAAAAATTAATTTTTAACTTTATGATAAATAATAATAATAATAACATAACAATTTTTGCATAATTATTAATTTAAATACCATTTAATATAAATCCGTTTTAAAAAAAGTATTATTTCATCAAGTGTTGCTCAATATTGACGCTGCTCAATTCGCAGTGTCAAAAAAATGGTCATATTCGGTTATTTCCGACAAGATTTGTTTGCCTTAATAATGTGACCCAACCCTATTGCTATTGTAGCTGCTCGCTGGGCAGCGTTGATTGTAACTGTGTGCGATATTATAGGGTTATTACAAAACAAAAAATAATTTTTTTATTGTGTTCGTTAAACGTTTAACGGTAATTTTTTTTATTTTTTATTTTTATTTAATATTATTTTGTATAGTATAAAAATATACAATAAAATAAATATTATTTTATAGGTTTATCAAGATGGGTGTTAGTGCTGAATATTTAAAAAAAAAAAAAAAAAATCTTCAAGTTCCTAACTTATAATTCAGCAATAGCAGTTAGCATATGATTTCTCAAGTAAATAATTTTTTTTTCTTTTTTATCTTTTTATTTGAAAATTTACAACTGTAAACATAATGCAACAACAGTAAATATGTTGAGAAGAAGTATAAATTGGCGTGCAATTAACGTGAATGTCGGTCACCCAGTGATGGCCAACATTAATTTAAGTGATCTCATGGCCATCGGCGCCTGAGCCGTCGGACTGGATGTCCGGGAAGTGATCGGGAAGAAAGGTGCTGTACGAGAGGGTTCGGGTGCGATCTGAGCTTTTCATGGAACTTGATATAACGGGATTTAGCAAGATCTGCTACGAATGTAACTTTGAGATCAGTATGTAGAGTGAGGTTTGAAACATAGAAAGGAGCGTTAGCTATTCGGCGAAGAATTTTAGATTGTAATGCTTGTATGCGGTTCTAGATTTGATTTTTTTGCAGTGCCATAGAGTTCTAGTCCTACCGGCATAAGGAGAGAAGTGTATAGTCTTATTTTATTGTGTAAAGTTATTTTTGAACGTTTGTCAAGTAGTTCAGCGAGTAGTCGGTATCTTGTGTTGAGGTCTTTTCTTTTCAGTCGAGTATGAGGATTCCATTTAAGTGTTTTGTCCAGGTATAATCCAATATATCTCACATGATCTGCAGGCGGTATAGGATTGTTGTGTATGTAGACCGGAGGATGGATTTTACGGTTGAGGATGAAAACAATATATTTAGATTTAGTAGGGTTTATTTTGATTCTCCATTTGGTAAACCAATTTTCTATAATACGAAGATGGGCTTGCAAAATTACGAATTGACGGGGCGGGGTCAGAACCTGAGGATAGGATTGCTGTGTTATCGGCTAAGGTGTGTGTAGATGTACAAGGATGGGTTGGTAAGTCAGCCGTATAGATAGTGTAAAGAAAAGGAACTAGGATACTTCCTTGAGGAACACCAGCAAGGATAGGATAAATTGAGGACTGCTGGGTTCCGTGAAGTAAATAATTTAAATGAAAAAGTTATTCAAAAATTTTATGAAGCTAAAACTCGAAGAATGGATTTTATATTCAAATAATATTTTTTTTAATATTAGTTATTTGAAAAATCATGTTTTTTATATAACAGAAAATGTCTTAAAAAAAGATCCATGGGAATTTATTTTGAATTAAACTGAGTTGAATTTAGATATGTCCGTTTCATTCATAGAGCTCTCCCACTTTCAAACTTTATGGGCCGCCACTGATAGTATACTAACTGAAAAAAAAAAAAAAAAAACTGTTCAGTAATCACGCACTTCTAGTCAATCGATTTTCTTCAGAGTCTAAATTTTATGGAGATTGTGTTCGGTTGATGGAGATTGTGTCCACAATTTTATTGTCAGGTCCCCTGGTGGAGCTGACAAACCAAATATCAAGTTTCAACCTTCTTTGAAATTTTGTGTTTTTGATTTATGCTGACTTCTACATATTCACACTTCCTCAAAAAACTATATTTCCGGTGAAAACTCGTATTTCGAAAACATGACACAGTCGCAATACTTCCTGTTCCAGCAATAAGAGAAAGCAATAATATGGCCAATTTTATACTCGTATTAATAAAAATATACTTGGTGGAATAGCAGGTTCATCTACCCCCCCCCCCCAGCTGTCTTGATTCTAGGATTAACAAAAATCAAAATTTGGGTCAAATATTCTTCTTGGGTATCTATCGTATTCCACTTCCTTTTATTAATGCTTCAATTTTTATTTGATCTATATTCCATGATTTAATGAAATCCCATTTTATGATTCAAACCATTTTCCTCTCTATCCATTGGCAAACATCATTTTCTCTTTTCAAACACACTTGAACGTAATATTGAAGAACGTCTATTACAAACTTCTACACATTTGTAATGACATAGCAATGTCAATCGGTCAGCCAGCCGCTACCTTCACAAAATATATCAAAAAGAAAGAATAATTTATAATTAGTGGCCTCAGCCGGCTGCTGCCTTTTTCAATACAAGGGTATCAAAGACAAGCACCGATAAAAGCCTTTTTTATTGAACAGAAGCCACCTGGCCGATTCAAGGCTACCGGTCTTTGAAAATCACCGATGGGCGACGAACAAATCTGGCCACTGACCTAAATCACTGGTTACCGACCTAACCAAGGTCGCGCGCTACCCGACGTGTGTGAGTAATACTAATATAAACTTCGCTTCACTGGAGGAGGGGATCATTCATCGATCATTATTATTATACCAGTAACATCAGTATATCAGTATTATCATTACAACAGCAGTTATACTTGAGTTCAGAGCGCGTCCCTATACAAGTGTTTAGTATTTCGAGTCTAAAATCTATAAACTAACTTCCGCCTATTAAATCCCTCTTCAAGACATCTAACTTCATACCTCAGGGGAGTCACGGCAATTGATTTCCACTACACATTCATAACTTTTGAATGAAATATTACTTATTGTTTACGTGCTTTGCTGTTGATAAATATAATCTTGAATGAAGTAAAAAGATTATGAGAGTTAATAGCCTGGAAATTATATCGTTTTTTTTTGTGTGTATGTAAAGATAGAGGAATATAGATAAGTGAATATTGTGTAGGTGTTTAATTACTTATATAAGAAATATTGAAATAGTGGGGGAAACGGCAGAATATTTAACAGAAAATTGTTCCGACAGTAATGATAAAATAATGCAATGAAAGTAAGTATGTAAAACAAAAAAAATAAAAATAAAAAAACAGTAAATAAAGATACTAAATTAAGACAGGTGGCTCTCAAGTGGGGGGGGGGGGAGTTATGTATATATTATATTGGTTCAATTTAATAGTTAGACAGTAAAGAATTCCATTCTTAAAGATCATATTGAAAGATTATTTTCCATGATATGTTAATTATATTTACAACCTGTGTGTAGCACTAGAAAGTATATTATATATATATTGATAATATCTTCAAGTATTCCTTTTTTTTTTTTTTTGTTGTTTGTTATGTTTGGACTAGTTAGAAACTTTGATGTTCACTGTTTCTCAAAATTATAAACAACCAATCTTTAAATTATCAAAATATTTCTCATGTTTTCTTTTCTTTTGGTAACTCTCTTGTTTGTTTATTTATGTTTTTATTTCTTGTCACTTCTGGTTAACGATTATTAAAAAGAATGATTATGCAATACGTTTTGTGGACAATCACTTGTTCTATAAAGTATATATATATAGTTCTTTATCTGATCAATGTAAAATATTTAAATGTGTTCTCTTTTTAACACATTCATTACATTTTTTGGGAGGTCTCTCCATTAATAAAATACATTTTATAGTAATTTTTTAATTTCTCTTACTACATAAATAGTAAGCGATCGTATTGTGATCATGCCAAATTTTCAGAATTGCTTTACCACGAAAAAAAATTGCTTTTACCGAATAGTCTGTATGTGTGTGTATGCATGTGTGCACTTATGTATTAAGTAATGTAATGCCTATTTTTTCCAGCCGGGCTTAACGTCCAACTACCAAATTAGGTGTCGTGGACGGGGGCGGAAGCACTTACTTTACTCTTAACATTTTTTAAACAAATATAAAATTTAGCAGTTATACGCTGGACTTGAACCGGTGACCTCCCACTTACAAGACCATGCTCATAACCACTACACCAACACTTTAAAGTGTTGGGACAATGATTTCTTCTAAAATGCTGTTTTAATTTACTCTTTGATTTTATAATCTACATAATATTTATTAGAATTAAGTATATTGCCAAAATTACAAGAGTTTAGAGAAAATCGGTTGTGACCGGAAGTGTGTTTCTACTGATCAGTTTTTTTCTCTATTTTTCTGCGATTTTCTCTATAAAAACAACAACGATGAGTTTCATTAAACTTGGTATACCAACTATATATAGGGTGACCAGAGTTATATGCTCCACCCACTTTTTTTTTAAACGGCGGGAAATTTCGAAAAAATAGAAAACACACACATGTGGGGATATCTAAAAAATAAATGTACAGTAACCTTAATCCCATGACTTCAGTCGAAGATATGGAACGTCGAATAACTCTAGCCTGCCTAGATGTTGACTTTGCCACCTAAGTGCTGCTACAAACAGAGCGTGGGAGTCCAGAGCTTTGGCTTGCCTATCCGTTGATGGTGCCCAGTTTGAAGAGCTTCTTAAAGAAAAAATAAGGTAATTTTGACATTAAACTGAAATTTGTTTTTCATATTTTAAATTGCCATAACTTTTGAAAAACCTAACCGATTTTAAATTTTTTTTTTTTTTTTTTTTAGAGGCTCAATTACTATACAAATATGCAAAAAAAAATATAATGTTCCATTTGAAAAAAAAAGTTGGATGCTGTATCTCGGGATATTGGGGTATAAAAAAATGGTTCAATCACTGAAAATAAACTAGACTAAAAATGATTAAATACGTGTTTTCTATTTTTTCGAAATTTCCCGCCGTTTAAAAAAAAAGTGGGTGGAGCATATAACTCTGGTCACCCTGTATATGTAGGAACCTTTCATTTAACTTGAAGACAACTGAACATCTAATCTGAATTATTATGTTTGAAGAGAATTAATTTTTTTTTTTTTTTTTAAATCTAAGGCGCGTCAACAACTATGGTCATTGGCTCCTGGAGCCTTCTCAGTGTACCGCCGGCTTCCGGACAGTGTTCTCTCGTTACAGACAACACTGTCCATCACCGGACAGTGAGCTGTAGAGGCTGCTCCTAGGAAGAAAAAAATCGAAGGGTAGCACAACTTGACTCGAACCCGAGTCCTCCGCGTGGGAGTCCAGTAGGCTAACCACTTAGCTATTCCCTACCCTAATTAATCAATTATAACTATGTAAATTGCAAAAAGAGCGTTTTACACCAGATTTTTTTTTTTTTTTTAAATTAAATTGATTAAATATTTCATATTTGAATAAAAAAAAAAAATTCTAATTATATAAAGGTCTCGTATGTTACGAGTATTTCTACTATCAGAAATTTTATAGAAAACACTAAGATTCTGCTTACCATATGTAGTCAGGAATGTATGATAGAAATATGAATTCAAAATGATAAATTTCCTGTTTGCTCTAATACAAAGTTAAAGACAGGTGAACTGTATCTTTTGAAATATTAAGACTACATTCATTTCGTAGGTCAGTGTTTTGGATAAAGAGAGGGGGGGGGGAGACAACAAATTATTTGATTAATGTAGTCCTATATATCCATGTGTTTAGAAGATTGATGTAGTATTTTCCGATAAGATTTTGACTCTTCGGACTCGGTTATTAATTTGAGAATGAGGCTCTTTTATGGTTCTAAAATCCCTTGGAAAGCATTTAAGAAAAGGTTTAAGGACGCAGCCATATGATGAGAAAAAAAATAGATATTGTGTGTACAGCTCCTCAGCCAGGGAAATCTAGATATATTAACAATTAATTATATTCTTCAATAATTAATTAAAATAAAAATCAGATGCCAAACATTCTACGACTTTTTCTTACTTTTAAATCTTACAAATTTCTTTTTGCTAAACATTTTTATTAAACGTTTATTTGTCCTTAATGTTACATAAACAATAGGTTATGGAGAACCGTACATTATAATTGCTAGATTTTACGGCATAGAAGCTATCTAAATGTTATTACATATTACTACCACAGCAGCTTCTGTAAATCACAACAAATTATTTATTATTATTTGTCTTACTATTTGGTCGAAGGACCAAATCCTACGCTATTCAAAGCACCAATGGGCCCATATATAGCTGCCCCAAAGAAAAACAACAAACCGGATATAGAACAAAAATCCAGATCTGGGCCTAACCAATCGTAAGTTTCACCGCAGTCCAAACAAATCCGATCATATCCTTAAAGGGAAATAGCCTAACCTCTTCTACAGACCGATCAAAAAATCCTGAACAACCCAAGCAAAAGTCGGTGACATTGTTTATGAAAAGAAACTTTAGTTTTATTTTTACTGACTTTCGTGCCACTCAAATATCAAGCAATATGGAATTATTGAAAAAATGCCAGATGCGATGGTCTACATCTTTAATGTGCCCCATCTATAAGAAAGTAACCAAATTAAATTTCAAGAAAATTACCGCGGGATAGCCCAATGGGACGGAACATACAAGGGATTTTCGATCCTTCTAATGAACAGAATATCTAATAAGACTGAAAAAGAAATACGAGTTTCAAGCAAGTATCAGTGGCGTTCTAAAAAGTTATGAATATGATGTACCCCTTCAGCGCCTCTTTATAGACCTTAAGCAAGCATACGACAGCCTGGGCAGAAAGAAAGCAAGAATTAGCTTTCCCAAAAAAGTTAATAAGGTTGACCTTGTTTACCTTCAGGCATTCAAAAGAGTCTGTAAAGATCCAGGGTTCAAGAGCAAATCTCCTTCCTATCTCCAAGGGCCTAAGGCTAGGAGACCCTTTATCCCCACTTTTATTGAACCTGGTGTTGGAGAAAGTAGCGAGAGCCATTAAAACCAGCACTTAGCTCATATCTGCAAGAACCTTCGCATCATTAGTCGGATTTTTAGAAGAATTTGGAAAAGTGCAAATAAATGAAGTGAAGACTAAATATATAAAAACCACACGAAAAGGAGGAAACGCAGAAAAAGTAGTTGCCCTAGCGTCACATAGTTTTGAGGCTGTTACTGGTTTTAAATACCTAGGAGTAATCATCACCGATAAGAACAAAGTATCGGAGGAAGTTAAAGCCAGAATTATGGTTGGCAATCGATGCTTTTGGTCGCTTCAAAAGGTTTTATCCTTCGGAGAGCTTTCTAGAGAGGCGAAGCTAATCATGTATAAAACAGGTATGAGACCTGTTGTAACTTACTGCAGCGAAACGTGGTCATAACGAAAGATGACGAATGTCTTCTCTAAGAAAGGTACACGGACCAATTTTAAATGGGGAAAACTTTAGAGGATAAAATTTGGATGGGGAACTTTGGAAGATAAGGGCCAACCCAAGAATTACGGGACCTGGTTGGTACTATAAAAAAAGGAAGGCTCAGATGGCTGGGATACATGGAAAGGATGGGAAATGAAAGAATCCTCAAAAAACTGTTTGCCGGTAATCCGGGAGGTCAACGAATGAAAAGAAGGCCGACGATACGCTGGTTGAATAATATAGAAACAGATTTGAGAGTGGTGGGAGTTAAGAGTGATGGCCAAGGCTAGCTCAAGTTAGGGCTGAGTGGGCAAATTTTATTGAGGAGGCCAAGATCCTTTAAGAATTGTAGTGCCATTCACTAAGCAGAAGAAGAAGATGGAATTAGTAATTACATTTCAATTTATAGCGTCAAAATATTAAATGAACATTTCTGTTTTATATCAAAGTTTATTTTATTGACCAGCACTTAGAAATGTTTGTAAAATGCCGACTTAGTGGGTAAAGAAAAAATATTAGTTGACAAAAAAATCTTCACTGTCTAGACAGAGTTCAAATCTTTCATTTTTTTTTTCATAGCCAAATTATGAATGGTTAGTGAATTTGTTTGAGGAAACATTAACACTAACACAGTGTCTCGGAGACGAAATAAAACGTGCCTAGTAAGCATGGTTTTCAATAGTTCTCCATTCTAATATATAAACATACTATTTACTCTTTGAATATAGTATAAGTGAAGTGGTTCGAATAACAGAACAGGACATTCTTTCCTGACTGTAAACCTAATCTATTGTAACCTACCAATATAACCTATACCATCGTCTTTCACAGTCTTGCAAACACTTAATAATCAAATGTTTTCTGCACCATCATTCTCTTCTCAAACTTCCACTTATGCTCCATGCATCACTTAGAATAACCACGCGCCATCACTTAGCGATAATGATGCTAATTTACTATGTTTACATTTTATTTGTCTATTCCGCTTAGTAATTGAATACAATATTATGGGGATATATATGCGCGTAATCATAGCGCTTTATCTAGTTATTTTTATTTTTTGATCTTATCTTATTATATATTGTAGATTACAATTTGTCATGGTGATAAAATTGATAACAAACATTATCAGACAGTTTCCTTGCTATTAATAATTGACTAGTCAGTTTTATTTTTTTTTTTGCATAAAAAAAGGCTTATGATTGATTAAACCCCTTCGAAACTAAGATAATGGATATTTTGTTTTTAGAAATTCAAAGACAAATTAATAAAGAGAAAAACAAAATATGTTGGATTTTTTTTCTTTAATTACTTTCTTTTACTCCTAGTAAGAGGAAGTATTGTAATCGTGTCAAATTTTCGATATCCATGTTTTCACCGGAAATATCCGTTTTGAAATCTCCCCTGACTTCAAAAAAAGTGGTTTTTAGAAAATGAAAAATCATAGAAAGTTCAAACTTGATATTCTGTCACTTGATATCACCATAGGATCCGACAGTAGGTCATCTGTAAAAAAAATTCCTTAACCGGAAGTACCATTTTTACTAAATGGGTTTTTTAACTTTCTTACAATTCTCTCAAAAAATGGCTCCGACGATTTTCTTCAAACATTAGTTACATCAACTACACATACAAAAGAGCTACAACTCTTATTTAAAACATTTCTCTGTGAGAAAATTCATTTATGGGCACTTTTGGGAGAGGGGTGGGGTTAGGTTTTTTTTTTTTTTTCTCTAAAGTGCTATTTCAGTTTACTATACAATTCTTTCATCCAAATAATATTGATTGGAATGAAATGTCTTGTTGAAATTCCGAGTTTGAAAAAAAAAAATCGAATGACCGGAAGTGCGTTTTTATTGAAATGTATTTTTCAGGTTTCTATATTTTTTGCGAAAACGGCTCCAACGATTTTCTTTAAACTAGGAATGTGACTATACTTAATAAAGAGCTACAACGTTTATTTGAAACATTTCTCCTGGTAGAAGTCATTTAGGGGGGCTTTTGAGAGAGCGGTGGGCTTATGTTTTTCTCTAAAGTGCTTTCACAGATGTGATCGTGCCAGGTTTTTCGAAAATTCAGCTTATACCGGAAGTATACGTTTGAGGTCTCCTGAGTCCAAAAAAATAGTGTTTTTTTTTTTTTACAAAATGGTATGTGTATGTGTGTGAAAAAAATATCTCAAAACCGAAAAGTTGCAGGAAGCAACTTTAGGTTCCGTTTTAGGTACTACGTAGATTTCGGGCAAAATCCATCAGCAGGAAGTGCCTCTTCTTTACTGAATGTTTTTGTTTTCAGTTTTTGTGATTTGCTTAAAATCACAAAAACTGAAATATCTCCGGGAAAATTCATTTAAGGACACTTTTGGGGGAGGGATGGGGTTATGGTAAGTGCTATTTCAGTTATTACACAATACTATATCATCTAAATAATATTTATTAAAATTAAATATGTTGTCGAAATCCTGTTAATTGGAAGAAAATCGGATGACCGGAAGTGTGCGACTTTACTGAATAAGTTTTTCAGTTTTGTGTGATTTTCTCCAAAGAAATGCCGACGGTTTTAAACATTAATATGTATTTTTGTTTTCTTTTTTTTACTTTTATACGTTACCCAGCCCAGTATAAAAGAACTTTGATTACGCTGGCGCTATTTGATATTGTTCCGTTTAGTTCGACATCTAGGAGGCACGTGAACAATCTCGGAGCGAGCACTCGGAACTTCACTACCTATTATTTCATTCCAAAGTTTTTTTTTGACTATACTGTGTTCACAAAAACACGTATACACACACACAATCTCACCAGAACAGATCGGTTTTTAAAAAAACACTTTTTCATTCTCAAGGGACCCATATAAAGTAATCCGGAAATCCATGTTTCGAACTCAAAAAGTGAAAGTATTAGTGATGTGGTTACCTTAATTAAATTAAACGTTAATTTTATAGCATATTTTTTTTTTTTTTAAATTTAATAAATGAATGAATGAAAAGAACGGTATTTAAAGGTGAACAGTATTCTGGTCATTTGGAGACGGAAAATAAAAACAAAGATAAACTATGAAGGCAATGTGTGGTGGAGCGAGCCTCTCTGCAGCTTCTACTAATTGACGTTCATTTTTTATTAGTGGCATTCCGTCCGTGGCTTCGAACCACCACCACCACAACCACCGCACCATCTCGTAACTATAGTAACTACAGTCCCACGCTTCTACTCTTCATCTCTCTAAACTATCTTCTTCACATTCTATTTATCCTCCAATAACGTTATACATATATATATATATATTATTTTTTGTTTCTTTACTTTTATTTTCTCTTACAGGCGCTTCTTCATAGTATACACACCTCACACCTTACACGTCATACTTTGTCTTCTTATGTGTGTTTCTTGCTTCTTTTCCTTACTAACCGATATAATATATTCTTAAGATTTCTTTAACTGTTACATTTTTTTTTTTTTTTGTTTTTGTTTTGGTTTATAGTGTTAGATATCAGGTGTTCTGGATGATTTATTCTTTATATATATATAATGTATATGGTGTGTTGTCTTTTATTATAACAAATATTGTGTGAAACCCTCACACGACTCTCTTCTTAAATCTAATTAAATACAATTTAATCAAGAAATTTTCTTTAAAAAATTCATTCGTTACATTTGTTACCTTTAGTTAGGCTAGCCATGAAAATGGTGGTAGGATTTTATTTTGTATACAGTGCCATAAGTAAATGTGTGTGAGCAATTATAAAACAAAAGAGAGGAGAAACTACCCAGTGGTAACACACTTTAGTAAACATTGTAAGTCTCGTGGCCATTGACGTTTCCGGGGGCACATTGAGGATTGCCAGGGAGGGTTCGAGACGAATGACGACGGGACAAGAGGATTATTATAATGAGAGGATGAGGATAATTAGTTAGATTGTTTAGGGAATTATTGCACTGGGACCTGAAAGATCTATTGTGCCCGCCGGAGCCTTCTCCAATGCACAGCTGACCTCCAAGCAGCATTCTCTAGCTACAGACAACGCTGCCCATCACCGGACAGTGAGTTGTAGAGGCTCCTAGGAAGAAAAAATCTAAGGGGAGCATGCTGGATTCGAACCCGGGACCTCCACCTTGCTAGTCTAGCGCGCTACCACTGAGCTAATCGCTTCCTTCTCCCCTGGCTTTCGCCAGTTAACTAGGGACGGGCACCCTAGTTTGTGTACTATGTTTGTCCTTGTCTGTAAAGTGTAGAGTGTATGTAGTTTAATTGTATTGTGTACTGTTCTGATGAAGTGCATGGAGTACTGGAGCTGTGGTAACCCCAAGTAACTGCTTGTAACAGACACCCCTTGCAAGCGAGGATGAGGATATATGGACATGGACTTTATTATAACGTGTTTTGATAACTTATTGAAGGATGGGTATGTAATGTCAAAGTCTGTGTGGATTGTTTTGTTGGAGACATAGTTAGGGAGCGTTGACCAATAGTTCTAAGGATTTTGGATTGCAGTGATTGGATAAGTGAATTGTATTCAAGTTCCTTTTTTTTTGATAGAAGTTTATGTTCCATTTGTATCGAGCGCTGAAAAAGAGATATTACTGGAAAAGAACTAGTGGGGGGTATGGCTGTAAAGAGTCCTACTTTTTCCTATGGCGCAACAGCCTGACCAAGGGCGAAGGCTTGCCAGGCTGCGACTTATATTTGGGGGGTGTGTGTGGCAAGCACGCAGCTGTTCCCTCGCCGTTTAGTTCCGGCCTCCGCTACCTAGGTGCGCTACCAACTATAGCTTCCCCACTTTTTCTCACGATGCTAGATAGACACCGAACAAAAGTCCTAATACTGTTGCGAAAATTATCAGTGCCACTAATATCTGTTTTTTTTTTGTAATTAAAAATAAATAATTATAATTTTGTTATTGGAACCGTATACTGCAATCCTTCATTAGATATTGTCTGTTGGTATACCTATCCTCGTAGAAGATTTAATTCTTTTAAACAATTTTGGCAGTTTTTCTGGAAAGAATGAAGGAGAATTAATTTCCATTGTAACCTCCTTTAAAAATCATGAAACGATAATTAACCTAGAGATTTTTAATTTCTTTTTCACTTTTTGAATTAAAAAAAAACTACAATAACCAACAATTGATAAAAGACAAATCATAAAACAACCTTAAATCAATTTCTCTACATAAACTTCACAGACATCAAAAGTTGCGTCTTACAATATTTTTCTACAATACTTTTTACTTTCTCTTAGTCCTAATGTATTTATTAGCATGAATGTACTTATTAGTGTGATTGTATTTATCAGCGAGAATGTATTTATTAGAGTGAAAGTATTTATTAGCGTGATTGTATTTATTAGCGAGAATGTATTTATTGGAGAGAATGTTAGGGTGAATGTTTAGTTTAGGGTTTTTTTATTTCGGGGTTGAAAGAAATTTTATAAAAGTATTTCAACCCCATTACGTTTAGGAATATTTGTTAAAAGTACTGCACACCTAAAATAAAATAGTTTACAGCCAGCAAATAGCCACTTTAAGGGCGCCTTCCACTGCGAAAGGGTAATGAGCATGAAATAGCTGAGCGAAACGGAGTAAAATAGTTTTGACCTTCCACTAAAAAAGTGTTTTACATAAAAGAGGTATTTGCCTTCCATTGTCAGCGGGTTCGCAAACCTGGTAGCGGATTGAGCTAAGCGAGAAATGAGATGGAAGGGGTTGATGCTTCCATTATCAGCGGACTGAATGGTCAGCCAGTTGGATCGAGCAAGTCGTGATTGAAGTTTTCTTTTTCGTTTTCCTAGTAATAATGTCATACGATTCCAGTGATGATGACTATATAAATACGATAAGTAAATGCTTGCTACTCTATAGTTATAAGAAAAAGAAGCGTAACAAACCAAAATTTTGGGTGAGCTACCACATTAGAGAGAGACCTATCAAAGGCGATTTACTACGGATATTCTACGATTTACAAGATGATAATCTCTGTCGCTGGTATTCCATAAACAAGGGTATTGTCGCACTGTTTCAATAAAAAGCTCCATTTTATTCAAATACACTACGATACTGCAGTCACAGAACATGTTCAAGAATGAGCTGAAAAAGATATTCGCAGTGGAAGGCGTGCATAAGTAGGGAGGGAGGTAGGGAAGGGCTAGCGGACACCGTTCAAAACTAGCATTGCACAGCGTGACACAACGGCTCCTTTTTCCTCGCTCAGTCCGCTCCGCTGACTCATCTATTGGTGGAAGCACTTCTATGAGATTTATCGTTGCGAGTCGAACGGAGTCCGTCCCAAATCCGCTCAACTCTGCGACCACTTTTGTAACTCTTTATACTCGTTCAGTCCGCTCCGCTCACTCTTTTCATAGTGGAAGCACTTACATGAAGATAAACCTTTGCGAGTTTATTTATTTCATAATAAATAAATAAATTAATTAATAATTAAAAAGGGATGGCACAACAAGAGATCCACACTCCCCCCTCGTCGACATGATCGATGAAATAAGAGGGGATGTGTGGTATTATGTTCAATAACTTTGGGCTCCTTCATGCCATGCTAGTGAAGGCATTGATTTGGATGCCACAAAGGTTGAATATGTGCCATCCTAGCTCGTGCGAACCGGTTGGAGAACGAAACAATCTAAGGGACGTTAATGACCTTAGAAGTTGCCCCCCCCCCCAAAATACCTAGAAGGAACTATTAAACATTGATAAATTATTTATTTATTCGGTTCCAAACTATGCAAATGGTATTTCCTTGTTTTTCCACAAGTTGTCTACTGTAATTATGATTAAAATTTATTTAAAAATATCTACTAAACTCAAAGGGGGGGGGGGTCAGTATTTGCCAACTAGGGCAATGAAACTTTATAAGGGTCGACTTAAGGAGACACTGAGCAAATTAGGCACATTTTAACTTTCCCTTACTGTTTGATATATATATATTTTTAGGTGCCTCAATAGAAAAAAAGAAGTAAAAAACAATTTCGGATTGGTGTGAGTGTGATGTGGACAAAATATCTCAAAACGCAAATACATTGGTAGTCCAAACTTGCGATTCCATTTAGATACCAGATTCCTTTCCGACTTCATAGTTTCAGTCCAAATCCATCAACCGGAATGCGAGTTTATTGATTTTTTATTTTATTTTATTTATTCACGAATTTTTTGAAATAACTCCAACGACTTTCTCTAAACTTTGCATACTAATTAAACGGACACATAAATGCCTATTACTTTTATCTGAAACATTTTTTCCTAGGAAACTGTTTTTTAAAGTTGTGCATGTAACAGCAACCAAAGAGAGAGATCAGCAACGAAAGAGAGTAAAGACAAGAGAAACAAACTCAAACCACTCTCTCGGACTGAAGTGGGAGAAACTGTATACATATAGCGACGGACCGTTCATAGAAACACAGTTTAATATAGTTCAAGACGGTTCAATATAGCCAATCACTACATGTCATTATCCATTTACCACTGTACCTTAAACATTTCTCTATTGTAAAGTCTAGTGGCAGTCTGTGTCTATTTATTAATATAATAGTTAACCAGTGTTAAGCCGGCTATACACGTAACTGCATACTTGAACGGTATACATGCGCAGGTCTTTTGCGCAAGTATACATATGATCCACTCGGCTCATATATACTTGAACAGATAGCAGCTGGCGACTATGGCCGAAGACGACGATCTCGCTTTAGCTGCTTTTGTTTTAATTTACCAAAGAAAAAGTCAAGGAAAAGATCGTTCTTTGTGGTGTAAAGAATGGCTGAAGAAACGAAAAAGCTGTTCACACATTAATTTATTAAGTGAATTGAAATTTTACGCACGGGACTGGCATAATTATCTGAGAATGGATGAAGAAACTTACCTTCACCTTTTATCACTAGCTACTCCTTTGATTAAAAGGCATAAGCAACATCTTTTTTCCCCTTATCCTATGAATAAATTCTTCTATAATTGATCTATGCCCCTTCCTAAAATTAACCGACATAATTATTTATAAATTATATATTTTAATAATATAACCTTTATACACTTTTACTGACTGAGAGGTTGCACAATGACGTTTTAAACATGAACAAGATGGCGCGCACAAGTATGCAGTATGAAATTTTAAACAGTTTCTGCCATGTGCAAGTTTTCCATACAAACGATCAAGCATGCATGTACAAGCGGACTGCGCATGTATACCGTTCAAGTATGCAGTTACGTGTGTAGCCGGCTTTAGCAAAGTCAATCTCATTTCATCAACCAGACCTAAATTCTCTCCACCTAACACATCCATTTATATGGGGGAACCTTTTTCTCTAGAGTATCACTTAAGTACAATTCTATAGTTTATTTAAGTGCCACAATAGATCCTTGGGGTGTCGCGGTGGCGTAGGCTGAATAGCCAATTCCCCCGGTAGAATAGTTTATTCAAGAACATTAAAAAAAGCATTCCTGGATTGCCAAATTAGTAGAAGAACTTCGATTGATTGGAAGTGCGACTTTAAATTTAAAAAATAAGTTTCAGAATTTATCCAAGATGGCTTTTAAACTTGCTACCGGATTGAACCCATCCACTTTTATATTGGAAATAGTTTCGGGTATTTTTATCTTCACTATTTATATAATAGGGCAATTTTAAACATTGATTATAAGTTTCCATTGTACAGTCTGTAATAAGAGGATGTTATGTGTTTTAAATTAGACTTATTAATTAATTTAAATTTCCAAATTAATATATATATATATATATTTTTAATTCAAACTGTATTCAGTTTTATTTATAAGTTTCTTACATAATTTAAAAATTAATAATTTATATCTAATTAAAATAGTTTATACAGTAACTTAAGCCAATTTGCATTTATCGCCTTTTAAATTCAAAATTGGCGTATAGAAATAAAAGTAAACGGTACAACTAATAAAATGTTCTCCTTATTTAAATATTATAATTTCTTAAAAAGATATATACTAAAGTTTTATTACGATTCAATTTTCAGTTTATTCCAATAATTTTTTTTATATATCACATGGTACGAATCAATTTTCTATAAAATTATTCTTGACTATTTAATGAAGTTACAGTCATAAAAAAAAATTTATTTTACTTTTTATACATTTCATGTCCATCTAATTAAAAGTCCAAAGAATTTTTGGTATTTATTTTTTAAATTTAAATATTGTTTTAGAAATTTTTTTAAGCCATTTACACTCACTGGAAATCTGGTGCAAAAAATGGTGAATTAAAATTAACGAGACAGAATGCCAATACACTACTTTTACATTAAGACGGACTACATTGCTTCCCTCTATATTTTAATGGTATTTCTCTTCCAACTGCTGACTATGTAGGGTTATACATCGACAAACGGCTCACCTGAAACTCCCATACACGACTAAAAAGACCAAGACCTCAACAGACGATTTAAACTATTATCACTACTACTCTGCAGACGATCTAAACTATCCCTTCAATATAAAAGACTGATTTGTGGAGACATACGCTATTGAACTATGGAGTTCAACCAAAAATTCCCATTCCCGCCGAATCCAGCCATTCCAATCCAAAATCCTCAGAAAAATTGTCAATGCCCCCTTCTATGTATCAAATTTCACCCTACATCAAGACCTCCAATATTCCTTACATAAATGAAGTTGCTAAAACCAAATACAAAAAAAAGTTCCATCTAACCCTCTCTGCTCATGCTAATCCTTTATTACGCCAGCTAAGTTCCTCTACCTTTCCAGATAATCTTCCCAGACGATTGAAACGCCCGCTGGTCTCGAGACTCTCTAATGAATAACTAAGTTATTAACTAAGTAAAGCCATATGTTGATTTTCTTTTTTTTTTATGGAGTCTCATCGCTGGGTGAATTCTCCACACAAGTGACTCTGGTGATTTGTATCTTTCCACACATTTACTATTGTATTTATATACAGATGTAAATTAAAAATAAATGGAAAAAAAAATATATATATTGTAACGCAGTTACCATGCCATCTAGGAGAGAAGACAGGTACCTAAGGTTCTCTTAGTGGCCGTAGGAAGCGCTGGAGGCGCTCTAGTTTTGACTGGAATAGTCGCGGGAAGTCTGGAATGTTCCCTACTGGTATAAATAGAGGGACCACAGAGAGTTGAGAGAGTTCACAGTTACAAACGAAGTTATTAGTTTGTGAAAAGTGTACAAAGTGAACTTTTGTGGTTTAAACTGTGAAATAATTATTATTAAGCGTTGTATTTAATAATTAAAAACATTACAATATATTGTTTCTGAATCTTTTTTTATTTGTTTTTATAACTGGTAGTAATTGTACGGCAAATTGGACTAGCAGGTCGCTGAATAGAGTCAGATCTGAGTTACTGAAATCAACTTTTGTTCCATTGAGATAACATTTTATTTCAGTTTTTCCTTCCTCTTACTACTGTAAGAAAAAGTATTGCTATCGTGTCAAATTTTTACGAAATTGATTATTTACTGGAAATACAGGTTTTGAGTACCCCTGAGTGCAAAAAAATGTTTTAAACCAATGAAACCTTGTGTGATGGCGTGAACAAAATATCTCAAAAACGAAACTCACAGGAAGCTAAAACTTGGTGTACAACCTCATCAGACATGAAAGTTTCCGGTAAAATCATCCACCGGAAGTGCTGAATGTTTTTTTTTACTTTCTTTTCAGTTTTTCATGATTTTCTCCAAAATGGCTGCAACGATTTTCCTAAAACTTCCTATATTCTATCTATATGTTACGCTCAAAGACCGAAATTGCTCATTGAGTGAAAAAAACAGCTCACAATGCGTTGTGGTAATCACAGAAAGACCACATAGCGAAATTTGCGTCGTTGCTATCATGCTATACGACCACAACGCATTCTGGCAATTGAAGAAAACCCAAGACGCGTATGAAACCATATTAGAACTATGTTCATCTGTTTTGCAGAAATAATGGATTTTTGAAGTTGTGCTATCTGCTCCACCTTCAACCAACTTTTCAATGTCACCAATTTTTAAGACATCATATCGTTTAAGACGACTATACTGCTTTGAAGATAAAGACTGGTTGTTTTTTTTTTTTAAGAAGCTGAGACTTTTTTGTTTCATTAAGTAACATTTCATATTTTTCTGTACTCATGATAACTGCCATCAGTGCTTCTTTCCACGAACTCACGTAATTTATAATAAAACACTTCTTTTGTATTGGTCATGGTTAGCGCTGATAAACGTTCACGCTCAGAAACAGACAAGAAATGAATAAACAAATCTACTGATGTTTTAATGCATCGTTGTACTTAAGCCGACAAGTTACAACCTGTCCGTCGTGATATGGTTACACAAACTAGTGCTCATGGCGTCATGGCTTTTCTTTATTGCCTCAATGCGTTGTGGTCGTGTAGCATGATAGCCACAATTTCTGTGATTGCCACAACGCGTCGTGAGCGTTTTCATAAGAGCCATAACACGAATTTCGCTTTGGATGTTTTACAGTGACCACAACGCGTTTGAGCATTTTCAGTCTTTGAGCGTAACATATACATAAATACCTATCTATTAAATACATTTCCCTTGAGAGAATTGATTTTTGGGGATTCTGGGGGAACAGTAGTGATTTGCTTTTGTAATGATATTGGATAGATTTGTGTTGTGTGTATATATTGTTGTAGCGTATGGCGTTGAAAGGGGTTGCGGTGTATATGTTTTAGAGAAGAGAGAAATATTAAGAAATAAGTAAGAAGTCACCATTGTTTTAAAATAAATATATTGTCTATAAATGAATTTAAATACTTTATAAATAATTCGTAATAATAAGCTTATAAATATATGGAAACTCTTGTACTTAAATATTGTTAAACACAAATGTTCAAATTAAACACTTATAGATACATAAAAAGCTTTATTTTACACTAGATAGATAAAAACCTTTATTATAATATATAAATAGGTATGTACAATAAAATTATATAGAAGTGCCAATGTGCATTAATATTATAACCATGTGCATTATTATTATAATTCTGATTGTGGTATTCCTGATCTGATCACGTCTTGTTTTCCCTTCATTCCTTCTGAAAAATCTCATCTCCATTGCTTGGAGTTGACTTTTTATGCTTCTTATTGAGGATCCAACACTCGCTGGAATACGTCAGTACAGATTCCTACCGCTTTCTTTGCATTCTTAGATAGCTCTCTCCTGTTGATGAGGCAGTTTTTTTATGGAGTTTGCCTGCTGTTATAACACTTTCATGGATTCGTATGGCCATCTTCTCTTATATGCGCACCTAGATATTTGAAGTAATCAACCTGTTCTACCTTTTAGTCGGACCACTCTGCCTACGTTCTCTGTTCGCCACCCTATCCGCATGATTTTCGTCTTATCCACGTTTATGATCATGTTTATCGCTGCCAGCTGTTCTTGAATAACGCTTAGGCTGAACTTGGAGGTCCTGGCTACTTTTTTCCGAATGTGACGAGATCATCCGCAAAGGCTAACATACTATAATAAATGGGCTGCATATTTCTGTAGCCGAAATGATATGGCTTCATCCTTGTTCTGGATTTCGAGAATGCTGCGTCTTGTATAATGATGAACAGTAAGGGACTAAAACTGCACCCTTGTCTAATACCTTTCTTAGTCCTGAATTCCTTCGAATATTTATTGCAGTTCCTTACTATGCAGCGTGTTTTTTTTTTGTAGAGGCTCCATGATTCCCATTCTGAGGCCATCATTCACTCTTTTCCCTTCTAACGGTTATGGATGTCTTCCTTTCGGATCTTGTCGAATGCCTTGATGAGATCTCTGAAGCATACGTTAGTCTCCTTCCCTTTTTCTATGACTTTTTCGGTAAACTGTCTCAGAGTCTATAAAATACTTTTATATATAATTATGGTTAGATGTTATGGGTTAACATTTTTAGTTTTCATCTTTTATATAAATAAATTCAACATATCTGAAGAGGAAGAAATAATAAACAATCAGAAGTTAAGTTTGATAAATCTTAATGGCGGTATTATTTAACGAAACTAGAAATAAATAAATCTGTTTACATCCTAACTTCTTTATTAGCATAATATTAGAATCTATTAAAAACATGTTTTCAAATAAATTCTATTTTTCCAATAAATGATTTAATAATAGGGCTGCCAATATAATATATTTAAATATATATATAAAATTAATATTAATATAAATAGATCGGAGCTAGGTTTATTTATTTTTATATGAATTGTTTTAAATTAACCTATAGGAATATAAGAGATTTGATATTTTTTATTTAGTTAGAAGAGTTGTAAAGTTAGATATATTAAAATATTCCTATTGCGTGTTATTTCTTGTCTATTTTAGAATAGAATAGTTTGATGATTAGAGTTAATAAGTTTGTATTTATTAAAGTCACTTTTATCGGCAACATTTTAACAAATTTTAAAGATTTATATTTAACGGTTTTATTTTTTAAAGTATTGAGAGGAATGATCGTGTCGGTTTTTTTTATAATCAGTAATTTCAGACATGGAAATCATTTATTGATTTCAGAAAGTTATTTCTGTTATATTTTTGAAATACAGGAATTTCAATTAGCACAAATGAAATCTATTAATCAAGTTTTACCTCATTAATTTGTTTTCTTTTTCCTATTCCTAAAATTGTAAACGGAAATTGGTTTCTTCTATTTCTTGTTGTACAAGTTTATTACTTTCTCTTACTCCTAGTAAGAGGAAGTATTGTAATCGTGTCAAATTTTCGATATCGAGTTTTCACCGGAAATATCCGTTTTGAGGTCCGCTGAGTCCAAAGATTGTTTGGAAAAGGCGAATGTCCTGTATGTTGTGTGTGTGGGTGTGTGGTTGTGTGGTGTCGGTGTGCATGTGTGTGTGTATGTATGTGAACAGCATAGCTCAAAATGAAAAATCGTAGAAAGTTCAATCTTGATATTCCGTTTAGGTATCACCATGGGACTGACAGTGCGTTATGTGTCAATATTCCTCAACCGGAAGTACCACTTTACTAGTTGTTTCTTTTACGTTTTTGCAATTTTCTCAAAAATGGCTCCGAAGATTTTCTTTAAACTTGTTATATCAACTACACATACAATGAGCTACAACTTTTATTTGAAACATTTCTCCAGGAAAATTCATTTAAGGGCACTTCTGGGGGAGGGGTGGGGTTAAGGTTTCATCTAAAGTGCTATTTGAGTTTACTAGACAATTCTGTCATCTAAATAATGTTAATTAGAATTAAATATGTTGTTGAAATTCCGAGTTTGAAAAAAAATAGATAACCGGAAGTGCGTTTTTACTGAAATATAATTTTCAGTTTTCTGGTATTTTCTAAAATGGCTCCAACGATTTTCTTTAAACCAGTGTTGTTAACTATACATATAAAGAGCTACAACTTTTATTTGAAACTTTTCCCCTGATAAATTCATTTAAGGGGACTTTTTGGGGAGGGGGGTTATGTTTTTCTTTAAAATGCTATCACAGTTGATTATACAATTCTGTCATCCAAATTGAAATAACTAGAAATTAATATATGACCCAAATTCCGAGTTTCAAGGAAATTAGTAAACCGGACAGTTTTACTGGACAGTGTTTTCACTTTTCGACGAATTTCATTAAATTTGGTACACTAACTATAAAATTTGTCATTATAATTTTGAGTACTGGAGTAAGAGAGAAAGTTGTGTGAGTGTTTCACACCAGATTTTTTTTATTATGCAGCATGCATTTATTACTAATCAAATGTGCCATCTCTACTCAGTGTGGTATAAAATTTCCTCTCAACTTTAAATTTGTATTTAAATAACACTTATTTTTACTTTCTCTCGCTTCTAAGTAAAAGGAAGTATTGTAATCGTGTCAAATTTTTGATATCGAGTTTTCACCGAAAATATTCATTTTGAGGTGCCCTAAGTCCAAAAAAAATTGGTTTTTAAAAAAAAAATCTGTGTGTATGTATGTATGTGAATAATAGAATAGCTCAAAAAAGAATAATCGCAGAAAGTGAAACTTGATATTCCGTTTATATATCACCATGGGATCTGACAGTAAGTTATGTATCAAAATTCCTCAACCGGAAGTACCACTTTACAAAATGATTTTTACACTTTTACGCGATTTTTTTCCAAAATGGCTCCGACGATTTTCTTCAACTAACTTTGTATCTCAACTAAACAAACAAAGATTTACAACTTTTATTTAAAACTTTTCTCTGGGGAAATTCATTTAAGGGCACTTTTTGGGGTTGATGTTTTTCTCTAAAGTGCTATCATAGTTGATTATACAATTCTATCATAAAAAAAAAAAAAAGATTGCTAAACTTCAAGAAAATTTGTAAACCGGAAGTGCGCTTTTACTGAACAGTTTTTTCAGTTTTCGACGAATTTCATTAAATTTATTTATGCTAACTATATAAAATTTGTCAATTGCAATTTTGAGAATTGTAGTAAGAGAAAGTTGTGTGAGTGTTTCACACCAGTTTTTTTTTTTAACATTTGTATGTAAACATGAGTGTGTAAACTAATTTCGCTCTGTGCAAGTCTGTGTTGTCACACTGTCTGAAAACGCATCCTGAAGATGGGCGAACGCCCGAAACCGGTCGATGACCACAAAATGAAGCAGGCTACCACGGAAAATGTCTCTGATGCTTTCCAGCTCTGCGGAACCAACCACCACAAATTTACAACTGTATTCGTAGCATATGTAAATAAGATAAATTTCTGAATACAAATAATTTAACTGAGTAACTTGAATGTGAGTCATCCAATGTGGGATTACCATTAAAAAAGGTCGCGCGGCTAGTGAATGGTTGGTTGCCTCCGCTACTTCGAGGATTGGAGAGAAGTTTAGTTGAATAGAAAATTTGCAGTTACAGGATTGAGGAGTGATGATAAATTTTGCAGGGATTTATATATACTAGCTGAATATAGGTGAGAGAATTACAGCCGGTAATGGATGTCTCTGGGCGCTGCAGCCAGTTTTTAAAAGTAAATGTTTGCCCCCAGCAGTGAATATAAGAATCTACCTAACGACAATGCCGCCAATCGTAACTTATGGTTCGGAAGCATGGGTGTTAACCAAAGCGGACGAACAAAGGTTGTGCACGTGGGAAAGGAAAGTATTAAGTAGGATATTTGGTCCTGTAAGGACGCAAGATGGCTATAAAGTCAGGACGAACCGAGAAGACGCAGAACTGTACGGTGAGCCAGATATAGTAGCCACTATAAAGTCGGGTTGGTTGCTATGGCTGGGACATTTGCACAGGATGGAGAAGACGAGAGGTTGCAAGAAAGCTTTGTACGGACACGCTGGTGGAAAAAGGCCGAGGGGCAGGCCCAGACTAAAATGGTTAAGGGATATGCAAGACGATCTGGAAGCCCTTGGTCAGCAAAGTTTGAGAACGTCAGCAAGGGATAGGTAGGTGGCTGAGGCTCGGGTCCTTCTTAAACCGTTTTAGCCCTTGTGTAAGTAAGTATATTAGCGGATTTAGCAAGTATATATATGTGAATTGAGGTCTCTATGAGGTTTTTAGTTTCATTTATTTCTAAAAAAAAAAAAAGTATTGCAGTCATATCAAATTTTCGAAATTGAGTTGGCATCGGAAATAATGTTTTGAATAAATGAGTTAAGCCAACGCTCTTGTGTTTTAACAAAATATTTAAAAAACTAAAAATCATTGGGACCTCAAACATGCATGGTATTCCGTTTAGGTTCTACTTCCGCATCTGACACAAAGGTTTTGGGAAAAATTCATTTGAAATTTGATATGGATGGGATTAGGTCGGTGGTAGCCGAGGCAAAACTCTGCCCGGAGGCTGAACATTGCACTGAGAGTGCTATAGGCGTTAATGACCATAATTGTTGACCCACCTTAAAACAAAAATAAATAATATTAAATTGATATTCTGTTAATCTGTAAATTTAATTAAAATAGATTCTATTATTATATTTTTCAAATATCTCTTATTGTGTAAAGAAGGCGGATGCAATCGAATATGATCATTAATAATCGGAAAGGTCCCTTGCGTATGAAAAAGTGTTTTTATCAAATAGCCTTATATTTTATTTTATTTTTTTTTTTTTTTATATGTACGGAACAAATCCTTTTACAATTTGGATTTAAAAATAGCTAAGATATGACAATACATTATAAATTTTAAAGTACTATTTATTTATTTATTTATTTATTTTTTTATTATTATTTAAGGCGTCTCAACATCTGTGGTCATTTGCGCCTGGAGCCTTCTCAGTGCACTGCCGGCCTCCGGATAGTGTTCTCCCGTTACAGACAACACTGTCCATCACCGGACAATGGGCTGTAGGGGCTCCTAGGAAGAGAAAATCTAAGGGCAGCACGACTGGATTCGAACCCGTGATCTCCGCGTTGCTAGTCCAGCGCGCTACCACTGAGCTAATCCCTTCCCTACTATTTATTATCATAATTATTTGTAATATATGATAGGTCTATAGATATAGACACCAAATACAATATGGTTAATAATAACATTATTTTTTAAGACAAAAAAGAAAATTATTCTCGTACTTTAAGAAAGATGATGATCCTATGAAAATAGCAATATTGGAACTGTACAGAGAAAAATAAACAAATGTGAAATTAATATGGTTAGGTTAATCATATTGCTCATCCATATTTATTAGTAATGAAGCAACTTTGTTTTTATATTATTGATTAGCTAGACGTATTTAATATATCAATCTCCCCCTCACGTAACTTATTTACCAATCTAAGACATTTTGGGATTGATGAATTAAATGTACGTATATATAGGTTGACCAGAGTTATATGCTCCACCCACTTTTTTTTTTAAACGGCGGGAAATTTCGAAAAAATAGAAAACACGTATTTAATCATTTTTAGTCTAGTTTATTTTCAGTGATTGAACCATTTTTTTATACCCCAATATCCCGAGATACAGCATCCAACTTTTTTTTTCAAATGGAACATTATATTTTTTTTGGCATATTTTTATAGTAATTGAGCCTCTAAAAAAATTAAAAAAAAAAAATTTAAAATCGGTTAGGTTTTTCAAAAGTTATGGTAATTTAAAATATGAAAAACAAATTTCAGTTTAATGTCAAAATTACCTTATTTTTTCTTTAAAGAAGCTCTTCAAACTGGGCACCATCAACGGATAGGCAAGCCAAAGCTCTGGACTCCCAAGCTCTGTTTGTAGCAGCACTTAGGTGGCAAAGTCAACATCTAGGCAGGCTAGAGTTATTCGACGTTCCAGATCTTCGACTGAAGCCACGGGATTAAGGTTACTGTACACTTTATTTTTTAGATATCCCCACAAAAAATGCACAATTTTATGGACTGATGAATCAAAGTTTAACAACAATGGCCTTCTTAATTGTTGGAACTTTAGAATATGGGCAGAAGAAAATCCACAAGTTACCTTCGCCACACGCCATTAGGTTGTTTTTTCTACAAATGTTTGGTGTGGAGTTTGAGGAAACCAACTAATCGGCCCATACTTCTACAGAGGGAACTTAACTGGTGAAAGGTATCTAATTTTTTTAAGAGACATTTTGCCAGTTTTGCTTGAAGATGTTCCTCTAAAACGTCGGTTAGATATGTATTTTCAAACAAGATGGTTGCCCGGCACATAATGCGAGAGTTGTTCGACGTTACCTGGACAGAAATTTCCACGAAAAGTGGTTAGGAACTCATGGTCCGATCCAATGGCCACCTCGACCTCCGGACTTAACCCCAATGGACTATTTTTTGTGGGGATATCTAAAAAATAAATGTACAGTAACCTTAATCCCGTGGCTTCAGTCGAAGATATGGAACGTCGAATAACTCTAGCCTGCCTAGATGTTGACTTTGCCACCTAAGTGCTGCTACAAACAGAGCGTGGGAGTCCAGAGCCTTTGGCTTGCCTATCCGTTGATAGTGTCCAGTTTGAAGAGCTTCTTTAAAGAAAAAATAAGGTAATTTTGACATTAAACTGAAATTTGTTTTTCATATTTTAAATTACCATAACTTTTGAAAAACCTAACCGATTTTAAATTTTTATTTTTTAATTTTTTTAGAGGCTCAATTACTATAAAAATATGCAAAAAAAATATAATGTCCCATTTGAAAAGAAAAAGTTGGATGCTGTATCTCGGGATATTGGGGTATAAAAAAATGGATCAATCACTGAAAATAAACTAGACTAAAAATGATTAAATACGTGTTTTCTATTTTTTCGAAAT
Organism: Triatoma infestans; assembly: GCA_011037195.1. Taxonomy (NCBI): domain Eukaryota; kingdom Metazoa; phylum Arthropoda; class Insecta; order Hemiptera; family Reduviidae; genus Triatoma; species Triatoma infestans. Next base: position 7,419 of record JAAEAF010006333.1, on the reverse strand, counting down.
TTCCCGCCGTTTAAAAAAAAAGTGGGTGGAGCATATAACTCTGGTCACCCTGTATATATATTATGGAACGGCATAACTTAAAAAATGAAATATCGCTGTTTAAATTTGATATTATTTTTTTATTGTCAGATAATCCACACTAGGTTTCCTAATGTACCAGAAATGCAACTTCCTAATATGGATTCTTCCAACAGAAAGCAACTGGTGGATTCCATTGTATTCCCACAACATCCTTTGAATCTTTAATAAATATCTCTTTAGTAATCGACAAGGTTTTTTTTTTTTTTTATTTTATTAGAGAGAGCTCCGAATTCAGAGTTGCGCCAAATTTGGAATATAAATTTACTGCCATTAAAGGCGAAATTGCTTCAATCTTTTTAAAAACTTGTTAGATATAATTTCAATTATAATTAATTTTAATTCAATTGTAATTCCACTAATAACGAGGCAGAAAATAAATAAGTAAATTAACAAAGAACATGGAATTTTCTATATTATTCATTTAAAAAAAAAAAAAAAAAAATTTAAATTTGATTTCTGATATTACAAAAATTTACAGATGAGCATAAAAATGGATATTTGCCGACTTGTTTACATTATTTTTATGATTACTTTTTACATATATATGGTATATTCATGTTTCAAATTGTGGCTATTTTTTTTGAATAAATTAACTTAAATTGTACGTTTATTCTTGAATTATTTCCATTTTATAAAAATATCATACAGGTTACAATAATAATATACAATTTAAAATAAATATAGAAAGTACGAATATATATAAAAATGGGTCTGTTGCTTGGAATATTTCTTTTATATGATCCATTTGCAATCGTTTTATGGTTACTTTTTTGCAACAATTTTGCAACAAAATTCTTCTTTTTTTTTTTATATATAATTTTGTAATTTGTTTAAAACGTGAGAAAATGGTTTTATCCACATGATCTATTTATTATGCTGATGTATCAAACAGGATATAAGTGTACAGATATAAGAAAGTCAGAATAAAAAAATAACCAAAGATTCAATATCTTAAACCTTTAAAGCCCCCTTCCACCCAAAAACTGGCGAAACAAAAATTACATTAGAAATTTTTTATTAATATTCTTTGCTTTACTTTTTATATTAAAAAACTTAAAGAAATTCTTGAACCACAGCATTTATTCAGTCATTTTTTTTTTTTTTTTTTTTCAGTTTATACCAAATTACTATTCTACGGAAATTGATTTTGTGCGGATTCGCTGTTTAATGGCAGCGTATTCTTAAGGAAAGACACACTACTGATATATATCATTGCTCTTATATATTGCAACTAAGATGTTATGATGTTGATAACATCTAGTTTATTTATTTATTTATTTATTTTATTTAAGGCGCGTCAAACATCCATGGTCATTGGCGTCTAGAGCCTTCTCAGTGCACTGTAGAACAGTGACCTGTAGAAGCTTTTAGGAAGAAAAAAAATCTAAGGGTAGCACAGCTGATCTCGAACCCGGGACCTCCGTGTGGGAGCGCAGTACGCTAACCACAACTATTCCCTTCCCCGCTAGCTTATTATTATTACAATTAATTACTAAGCATTGTAATCGTGTCAAATTTTCGAAATCGAGTTTTCACCGGAAATATCCGTTTCGAGGTCCTCTGAGTCCAAATAAGTGACTTATACCAATTGCTGTGTGTGTGAGTGTGGGTGCGTGTGTTTTGTTTCCTCTAAAGAAACCCTAAAAAGCAAGCGTTTATTATAGCATGCTGCATACATAAAGTATAATACATGCGTTAATAACTAATTAAATAACATGTGGATACTTACAATTCAATAAACAAATACATAACAAAATAATGGCACACAAAATGATGACAGTGAAAATTCGCTCTTTAATCACGTCAATTTGAAATTCGTTCATTAAGTTAATTTATTATATTTAACATTTGTATTTCTAGAAAGTTTGTAGTTCACTTTAGTATACGTATTCAATACAATAATAAAATAATAAAATTCACAATTTTATAGTTCTGCAAAAGTTAATTCCAGAAACAAAATTCAGGAAGACATCCAAATACTCAGAAAGAAACCTTCTCAGTGCAACAGGCCAACTCCTTCACCCACCCCCCCTGCAGCACCACATATCGTATCAACTTCACTCTAGGAGCTTCTAGTTTAGTGTATTCATAAACGATATGTTCGACTGTCTGGCTGTCTCCCTGAATGCATTCACAGTCAGGACTATCGATGATGTGGAACCGATACAAGTAGGATCTCATACTGCCATGTCCGCTCAAGATTTGTGTAAATTTATGAGTTACCAGTAGTTTGCCAATCTTTTCTCTGCTTGCCACTGTCTGAAAGAATTCCTTAGTTAGCGATTCCGTTTTGACGTCGTCTGCCAGTCTCTGTTCCACTTGTGTACATATTTGTCCGTCAATCAGTTGTTTTGTCACTTGAGAAAGTGGTTTGTTTATGTACGAAGGCGTTTGAAAGCTCGTTGATCCGTCTTTTGCTAGTCTGCCAACCAATTCCTTGCCAACAATGCTTGAATGGGCGTGAGAGTGTGTGTGTGTATGTGAGTATGTCAGCATATCTCAAAAACGAAAAAATTGCAGTATGTTGAAACTTAATATTTCGTTAAAGTGCTACCTAAGAATAGGCTTTTCGTAAAAAACTTTTAACCGGAAGTACCACTTCACTGAATGTTTTTTTTTGCGATTCTCTCAAAAATGGCTCGCAACGATTTTCTTTAAACATGATAAATCAACTACAAATACAATGAATTACAACTTTTATTTGAAACATTTTTCCCACCCCCCAAAAAAAAAATTATTTGAGCTGCGTTTTATTGTGCCTGTCAGTTAGGTTTACTATTTACGATTAGAATCGTTAACATTTTCTTTTTTATGAATATTTTATTAATTAATTAAGAACATTTATTAATTAAATTTTATTAATTTGGAGTAAGAGAAAATCAGGTAAGTGTTACGCACCAGATTTCTTTTTTTTAAAATAAATTAAGTCCCAAAAATGTTAATTTATTGTAGTATTCAAAAATTGATGACAGATTTATGACGTAACTTGATGTTCACTTATTAATATTAAATATTACTTATTCACGTATTAATGTTTTACTTATTTGTTTTAAAAATTTATTATTTATTGTAGAAAATATCTTTAAATTAAAGATAGATTTTTTTTTTTTTTTTTAATAAGACAGACGGACATTTATGATATAGTTGGCATATAAGTACCTTTCTCTTCCTGTCAAGATGAGGAACAGGAAAAGGTTTTTATTGTTATATAAATTAATCTCTCACACTTTTTTTTTTTTACGTACAGGGGATGTGTTTGGCGGCAAACAAGTAAAGCCAGCGGCAGACTATTAAACAATATACCAAAACCAAAAAAATGGGGGGCGAGTTAATTTTTTTTTTTTTTTTTATTTAATATTATATAGATATATATATATTTTTTTAAATATTAAAAGGTGTATATAAGAAGTACATAAGGCTGTTGGTGGTCCTGCTTTTATTTCATTTTATTTTTATTTATTTTTTTTTTTTTTTGAGGCATAGCAATCAAGACATGACGTACCCTGGTGTTTGATTTGACGGCTTGTGATAATATATTCTAGCCTTGTTGTCACGCTATCTACCTCTTTCACAGACATATATACATACACACACACACACACATACACACACATACACAGACAGACAGACAGACACCTTCTCCACTACAGATATACACAGATAGTTGTATTAACACTTTGAAACACATACAACAACCACAACAACAACAACAACAACAATAACACAAAGATATCTTACCTTATTTCATACATCTTTATCTGGGTCTCTCTCCACTACGTATATAAGATTATATACGTCAAGCCTTAAGGGGGTTCTCCCCCCCCTATCCCCACCCATTTTACCACTACTTCTTCTTATTCTTACAACCACTATGTTCAGATGTCTCTTCTAATAGTCATTTGAATAATTACATTAGCGCTTGGTACACATTTTACTTTCTATCTGTATGTAGTTAATTTTATTTTATTTTTTTTTTAATTCCCGAAACAACCCCTTCAATTCCCTTTTTTTTTTCCCCCATTCTGTTCTGGATATCCCTTCAACTATACAACATTTTTGATCTTATTACTGTACTAATGAATAATCGTTAAAACCTAATTATACCTTTATATATACCTATATATACCATTGTGGTTCCTAGTAGAGCCGGCCTTTTTATAACATAAGCTATCTCTACCTCCCAGTCTTTCTATGGACCGCCGCGCCGGACCGATTACATGTATATTTACCTAGTAGACCCTCCTTTAACAACATCTTTCCTATATATCTTTATCAGAGCATTCCCCAGTAACTAGATATTAGTCTTAGAACTTCTACAATTTTTTTCTCCCCCCTATCTATTGGTCTCTATATAAATTAATTTCATTGATGTTTGTAATGTTTTTTGATGCTTGTTATTGCTGAAAGAGGGAAAAATCACTAACTACTTATGTAACTTTTTCTTTTTTTTTAAATTAAGGCGCGTCAACATCCTATGATCATTTGCGCCCGGAGCCTTTTTAGGGTAAGTACCGGCCTCCGAACAGTGTTCTCTAGTTACAGACAATACTGCCCGACCACCGGAGTCAGTGAGCTGTAGAAAGGCTCCTAGAAAGAGTGACTTTTTTTATAATTTAATTAATATTAAATCAATTAAGCTTGTATTTCTAAACCAATCTGGCTTTTATATTCTCGTACTCTAACCAACAACCCTTTTTCAAGAATAAATATATATTTTTTTTTAAGAGTTCCCATAAACTCTTTTGATTTTTCAATTTTTTTTTTATTTAATTCATTTATTGATATTTATAACTGTATATTATGAGAAGGAAAAAATAAGGATAAGAACATAATGACATGTGCATATGTGAGGGACATTATTCAGTAATAATGTCCCTTATAGTTTACTGAGGCAGTTTGTTAATGGATGAATAAGTCTCGCGGTAACAGGCACGACTTTATTCGCCAGGGACTACTACCTGGACTGTGGGAAGAGGTCAGTTGTAGGACAAGAGGATTAGGATGAAGGAGGGAGAGATTCATGGAATTTTTACTTTCTCCTACTGCCGAGTAAAAGGAAGTATTGTAATCGCATCAAATTTTCAATTTCGGGTTTTCACCGGAAATACAGGTTTCGATGTCCCATTAATTCAAAAATGGTTTTTAGAAAATGGTCTGTACGTGAGTATCTATGTGAACAGCATAGTTCAAAAACGAAAAAAATCGCAGAAAGTTCAAATTTGATATTCCATTTCGGTATTACCATAAGATCCGACAGGAAGTTAGTTATATGTCAAAATTCCTTAACCGGAAGTACCATTTTACTGAATGTTTTTTTTCTTTTACTTTTTTACGATTATCTTAGAAATGATTTTAACGATTTTTCTTTAATCTTGGCATATCAACTATACATATAAAAATCTACAACTTTTATTTGAAACATTTCTCTAGGGAAATTTATTTAAGGGCACCTTTGGGTGAGGGGGTTAGGTTTTTTTTCTAAAGTGCTATTTCAGTTGATTGATTACACAATTCTATCATCTAAATAATATTAATTAGAATTAAATATGTTGTTGAAATTCCGAGTTTGAAGAAAATCGGATGACCAAAAAGTACGTTTTTACTGAAAAGTATTTTTTCAGTGTATTGCTATTTTCTCTAAAACCACTCCAACGATTGTGTGTGAACAACACATATAAAGAGCTACAACTTTTATTTGAAATAATATTTCTCCAGATTAACTCATTTAAGTGGGGGCTTTTTGGCTTAGGGGTAGGATTATCCTTTTAAAGTGTTATCTTAGTTGATTATACAATTCTACCATCTAAATAAAATTAATTAGAAATAAATAAATTAACCAAAATATCCGAGTTTCAAGAAAATTATTATTATCAAAACGGATGCCCAAAAAGGCGCGGGACCTAAGCCTATGTGGCTCTTATCCCCCCGATACCCCCCGTAACCCCTTAATTAATCTCCCCCGGTAACTTGCCGGTTAATCTACAATATCTCAAGATATCCCCAAACTCCAACTCGCCCAGGCAATCCTGCGAGAGTGGTGTCCTCCCAAATATACGAAACCTAGTTCCGGCGAAACGGGGACACTGACATAGGTAGTGAAACACCGTTTCCCTAACTCCGTCATCACAATTCTGACAAATGGGACTCCGTGTCCTCCCTATGTTAAACAAGTAACTGGACACCCAAGTGTGTCCAGTCACTATTCCTACCAAGGTCCTCAAACCCGCCCTACTAAGATACAGGAGATACTCCGAGATTCCCTGCTTGCTTGCCTTTATAAATCTTTTGGCTTGGAGGCACCCCTGCGTGTCCCCCCAGCGTTTCTCCAAAGCTCTCGTCTCCCAAAGTCTAATCTGTTTGTCGCGAAACGTCTTTGTAACGGCCAGGGCTGGTTCAGGACCATAAAATGGTAATGACGATCCCTCCCTGGCCAGCCGATCCGCCCTCTCATTGCCCTCTATTCCCGCATGTCCGGGTATCCAATAGAGATGCACCTTACCCCTCCGAGCCAAAGCGTTAAGCCTTCTCCTACATTCTCCCACTAATTTCGAACTCCACCACGGCTTACTCAAAGCCCTTAGTGCGGCTTGACTATCAGAGAAGTTCCGCACTTCCTTAAACTCTCCTAGCCACTCCCCCACAAGGTGGCAGCATTCAATGATGCCCACTACCTCAGACTGGAAAACAGTGGCCAAACCACCTAAGGCCACCGAACTCCCTCTATCCAACTCCTGAAGCCATGCTCCCGCCCCCGACAGGCCAGTACCCTCCTGCCTAGAGCCATCTGAATAGCAGCGAATAATACCGCTGCCCGACTCCGTTGGCCTCGTGAGGTTATTATCCCCTATACTGCCAGTCGTAATCTCATAATCTCTCTCAAATCCCCATTTCTTGCTCGTCTCATCAAGTTTGGATAGCAGAAATCGGTTCACTCGCCAAATTTCGTCCTCGATCTTAGTGTGATCCCCCCGGAAGGTTCTCACCCATTCTCCCTTGCACCTCATTCTGAGGTACCCTTTCATTGCCTCTCCCACCACCACATACTGTAGGGGGATTAGCCCCAACAACATCTCTAATGCCGCCGTCGGTGTCGTTCTCATCGCGCCAGTAATAGCCAAACAGGCCATGCGCTGTACTCCCAACAGCTTCTTGCTATTCCTCCCCACCAAGGAGCCAGGCCACCACACCACAGATGCGTACAGCATCCTTGGCTTCACCAACTTCTCGTAAATCCAATGGATACCTCGGGGATTAACTCCCCAGGTCTTACCCGCTAATCTCCTACACTGCCAGAAAACCTTCTGCCCTTCTCACAAATATACTCAATGTGGGCCCGCC